>CAUYQU010083761.1:0-31584 GCA_963574635.1 Cheracebus regulus
GGGCAGTTCTAGTGGGTGGCCCTGGAGAGCATGAGAGAGCCCTTGGGTGAAGGCTGTCACCACCAGGGAGGCGAAGGTCCGGGGCTGGAGGGTCAGGCTGTTGGACGCTGACTTGCCCAGAAGGTGGGACCTGGGTGGAGACGAGTGTGTCCGTGGCACTGGGCAGGACACAGGGCCCACATCCCACCCCTCCAACACCTGCACCTCCCGAGCCTGCCCTGATTGGCAGCTCTTCTCCATCCCACCTTGCTCCAGGACACGGATTCCCCACAGCTCCTCAGCTGCAGCTCCGCTCCTCCCACGGGCCTTTTGTCACAGGCCCAGGGGCAAGGTCAGTAATTTCCTTATGCTTGCTGTGTCTTCCAGATCATTCTCACTAAAAACTGCCAACTTTAAATCTTGTCACCGTCGACCCCCATCATTGCTGCCATCAGCTGCCAACCCCTGGTCCCACCCAGTCCTCCTGGACATGTCACTCTCACCAACGCTGCTCCTGTCTTAACTTGTGATTTCAAGTATTGAGAAATGATCTTTCTCAAATCTGGCCTTGGGTCCCTGAACCCTCCTGGAATGATCCCACCTCCCGCACTCGACGCCCACTCCCACGGTCACCCCTGTCACTACCACTAACAGAAAGCCCCAATCTCAAATCCAGGTGCCCCACTCCTTTACCACCACCACCCATCTTTGCAGCTCTCGGCCCTGGGACCCGACTCCAGCAATCCTTCCACCCGTCCAGCACCTTCGGCCTCTCAATTCTCCCGCTTCCTCCTGACCTTCACCCCCAAGGGCTCGTCCCCCACTCACTGGCACAAATCCCACGTCAGTCATGACCATGGCGCTTCCACATACTCTGGCTCCTTTCCTCCTCTCTCAGGTGCACCTGCTTGGCACAGCGGGCACTGTGATAATGGGGCAGCCTGTTTAATGCAGACTCTACCCCCATGCCTGCACCGTGCAACTGACTGGCTGCAGAACAGGCCCCGCCACACTAACTCCTATCTCTTTACACCCATGTGCACCACATGCACCAAAGTCAGCTCTCAGCCACAGCCTCCACCCAGGCACTGAGGATGGGCAGCCCATCCTTTGTGGTGGGGAACTGTCCTGTGCATTGCAGGGGGTTCAGCAACAGCCCTTCCCTAACCCCCTGCCTCGTCAGAACACTAGAAAATGTCTCCAGACCAAGGCTCAATGTCCTCAGAGGGGGGTCACCCTGGAGGAAAACCTCTGCTCCAGTCTCTTCACTAGCCAACTCTTGTGCCAGGGACTTCACCCAGCCCCTCTCTCCTCTGACACTCCTCTTCCCCCAGACTCTCTTATGGTTCATGAGAAAAATACACAGCAGAGAGTCACCTTAAGAATCTGCACCACACCATGTGCCAACTCCACTTCTGCGCCCGTTCCCACAACCATGCAGGGACTCTGCTCCACCAACCCCTGCCCCACATCACCTACGTCATCAATTTCCCCTCTCCACTGGATCATTCCCATCATCAGAAAAATAATAACTCCCCTTGACACTGCCTCTCCCTCTTTCTAGTCTTATTCCTTCACTTCTCTTTGTAACAAAAAGCTCCTGGAAAAGCACGTCTACTCCTGCTGCCTCCAATTCCTGCCTCTTATTTTAACTGAAACCCACTCTGATCCATCCTGTCTTGTTTGTCTTTATATTGCTTATGACATTTTTTTTTTTTGAGACAGTCTCACTCTGTCACCCAGGCTGGAGTACAGCTGTGCAATCTCAGCTCATTACAACCTCCACCTCCTGGGTTCAAGTGATTCTCCTGTCTCAGCCTCTTGAGTAGCTGGGCCTACAAGCACACGTCAGCAGGCCCAGCTAATTTTTGTACTGTTAGTAGAGATGGGAGTTTCACCATGTTGGCCAGGCTGGTCTCAAACTCCTGACCTCAAGCGATCTGCCTGCCTCGGCCTCCCAAAATGCTGAAATTACAGGCATGAGCCACCACACCCAGCCTGCTTATAACATTTTGACCATCTTCTATTTTTCATTTTTGTGCAATGAAACCCCTAAATTTTCCCCCTACTTTTTCCTCAGCATTGTTTTCATGCTTAGAAAGTCTTCAATCTAGAGGCCAGGCACGGTGGCTCACACCTGTAATCCCAGCACTTTGGGAGGCTGAGGCGGGAGGATCACGAGGTCAAGAAATCGAGACCATCCTGGCCAACATTGTGAAACCTTGTCTCTACTAAAAATACAAAAATTAGCTGGGCATGGTGTGGGGCATGCCTGTAGTCCCAGCTACTCAGGAGGCTGAGACAGGAGAATCACTTGAACCCAGGAGGCAGAGGCTGCAGTGATCTAAAATCACACCACAGTACTTCAGCTTGGCAAAGAGCAAAACTCCATCTTAGGGAAGGAAAAAAAAAAAAAAGCAAGTCTTCAACCTAGAGACCAGAGAAATGCAGTCCAACACTTTCCCATGACTGTTAAGATTTAATTTTACATGGATGCGTGGCTTTCCTCTTTCATCCATCTGCTAGGTCTGTTGGCCTAGGGTGTGAGGCAAGGGCCTAACTCATTTTTCATTCCACGACACCAAGTTTCCAGCACCATCTGTGGCCTCCCTCCCCCATCCCGCAGCGGAAGCACTGTGCCCATGGGAGAACACATGATGTGACCGGAACTGCCCTGCTGAGCCAGCCTTACCTCTCCAGCGGTAACGCTTCCGTGCTGTCTTGCCGTCTGACCCGGGGAGGTGCTGGTCTTGCACTCCCAGGCCGAGGAATTCTTCTAAACCCAAATAACAGAAAGCCAAAAAAGGAGTATGAAAGGCTTATACATTTCAAAGTGGAAAATCATCTCCAGGCCATAATCAAATACTAGTTAGGACACACTACTCTGCAGAAGAGGAAGAATGTCCCGTTAACCCAACCAACCAGAAAGTGTCCATCTTTTAAACTATATTTTCAGTCATTTCAAAATACCAAGAAAACAGCACAACTATCATTAATCAAAACCTGACATAATTCAGATATAATTTTGAATTACCCTAAATCTCCAAAATATTCTGCATATGGTTAAATAACTGAGGTACAGAAAAATGATCTACTTTTTCTATTCTGTACAAGTAATTCCTCTTAAGTTAGCTCAAGTGCTAAATAAACAGCAACAAGTAGAAAGAGCAGCATAGCAGCATCCTAGGTGTGGTCACTGCTGAGGGAAAGGGATTAAAAGCACACAGACCTGATGCTGGATGAAAGCTCATTAGGAATTTCTGGAGTCTCTGACACCTCAGTCTTATCTTGGCCAGCAGGTCCAGCGTCTCCTTCTAAACAAATGACAACCAATTAGCAATTCACAAAGGAAAAAAACACACTGACAACTATTGGAAAATTCTATTTGTGTTTGTATTTGCAGTTATTTGCAATCAAATACATCTGTAATTGCAAATATAAATGAGCAATTTTTCCATCAATCATGTTGATGAAGATAAAACCAATGTCTGATATCTAAGCTTGGTGAAGATTTGGGCAAACGGGCACACTCAAACCCAGGAAATACAAACTGGTTCAACTACTTCAGAAATAAAATTCAAAAGGCAGGCTGATCAACGCCGCACTTAAAGGAAATACAACCCAAGAGGAGAAATGGACACATGTCAAGATATTCACCCATCATCATTGATAATATTGACAATCAACTGGTAACTAAGTAAATTACGGTACAGTCACACGCTAGTCCCTTTTGTGTGAAACAATCCAGTACAGTAATATATCTAACAATTATATACGTACGCATATATATGCACAGAGAGAGGGTTCTAGAAGAATATTCATTTAAGTTATAAGCCGTGGAATTACCAGTGCTTTTAAGTTTTGTTCTTTATGATGTTCTGCATTTTTAAATTTTTCTACATCGGTATGTACCATATTATGCTTATAATCTGAACAAAGTTTTCTTCATTTTGATAAAAAGAATTAAGCAGTAAATAATAAGGTCCAAACTATTAAGACAATTAAGATTACTACTTAAAGTAAAAGAAATCAGTAATTCAGAAAATAGAATTTGAATATTAGAACTATACTTTATATTCTGGAAAAAATCCTGAAATGTATTCTTTGCAAACTTAAAACATAAATTAAATCTCAAATTAAATTAGGGTAGTTAACATCTGTTTCCATAAATTAAGTTACTTTCACTAATGCACTTTATAAAACATAAATCTTCGAGCCCATGTTTACATTCACAACATGCATCCTGATGTGACACACAGGTGTCTAAGGCCAGTCCTCACCTGCATCACTGGCAGAGTCACCTGAAAAAAAAAAGCACAGCAGAAAATTAACTTTTGTGTAAGTAAACCTCAATACAGTAAATGATGAGAACAGAATTAAAGAAAAAGCACATTGTACATAATTGTGGATGTCTGTTAGAAAAAAAGATCATTTCCTCATAGTCGCTTTTCTGATGTCCCTATTGCCATTTTGTTTTATTTTCAAAGATAGAAAAACAAAGAGCAAACATAACGTGCGTCATAAAATGGTATTACATAAAGACAGGACACAGTGGTGTGGAGAGAGCACATCGGAGAGAGGAAGTTAACAAGTTCATGAGACAAGAATTGACAAAGCCAGAGCCACAGAAAAGCATCTAAATTCGAGGGAATGATGCGACAGCCTCAACTCAGCCAGCTAAATCCCAGCCGTTGCTAAGACTGGGAGATAGCCAGCAACAGCTCATCTTACAGACATAATCGGTAAGTATTTGTCCATCAGCTCCTGAAGCAGAAGAAAATCTCCCAGCTCAACACAGGCCCACCTCTGCACCTTCACCCATGATCCTTTTCCTTCAAGTCCTGTGTCTTGGGGACAAATGTGACCTAAACAGTCAAAGTAAGTGAGCACTGGCACCACAGGGGTGCGGTGGATCTCTGTTTCACACTCTCAAGATGCATGAACGCACTTGAGGGGAAAGTACATGGATTCCTAAGACAGCCCAGGACACTACGCGGGCAGACAACCCCTCGTTTAACACGGCTCCGCCCCAGACAGGGACAGTTAACGCAGCATGGAGAAAGCAGCCTGGGTTATTCTGAGGGTCCACACCCAACAGAGTGAAGAGCACTCCACAGACACCTCTAGCTCGTTTATTCACAGGAGGACTTTCCATGAGCGTAACAATCACGAGCTCATAAACGCTGCCCTAAAGAGGGTGGCTCTGGCAGGGAGAGAGCGGCCAAGCTTGTGGATCAAGGGGAACCGGGAGGCTCTAGAGGATCTTATTAGTGTGGGCCTGGGAGCCTCCAGGGGTCATGCCCCACAAAGTGCCACGGCACTGCAGGTAGCCTGCCACCCGCCAGGGCCTAGGGGACTGGGGGGCACAGTGGTTAGGAGGGGCCTAGAAAATGTGGTCCCAGATAGTGCCACTAGAAGGGCAGTTTCAGAGACCCCAGCACTCTGGGGCAACGGGGTTGGAGGACTCAGCTCAACCCTGGGATGGGACTGCTCGGGACCAAGAGCAAATCTTCTCCTCGTGGCTGTGCAGCCTGAAGCATGTGCTTAGCAGAGACCAGCGACCTGGGGGTGGGCAGCAGACCTAGCTGCAAACCCCTGGCTCTTTCTTTAAAACACCAGGGTGTTGGGGACAGACTCTGGGTCACAGAGCTCATAGAAAGGTTCCTAGGTGCAGTTATTCAACCACAAGGCCGATACCCAGAAGGAACGCAAGCACAGTAAACTCTCTACCTTTCCATGGAGACTTCCAGTCCCCATCACCCAGAACCCAAGGCACCTGTCACATGGCACACACCTTCCTCCCTGAAGCCTGTGCTTCCACAGCACCAGTGCTCTGCCAGCTCCTGCGCTCATGCGCTTGTCCCAGGTGACCTCGTCCCCACCCAGGCTCCTGCCATCACCGGCGCCAGCAACTCTCACAGTTCCTCTCTAGCCTGTGCTCTCCCTCCACGCTCCAGGCCAGCTCCTCCAACACGTGCCAGCAGCCCTGGAATCCCACCACTTCCCCCTTCCCGGGGCTCCTCCACAGTCCAGGCCTCTCTCTCTCTCTCTTCTCTGGACACTCTTTAATCCTCCCTAATTAAGATGGCCACTCGTTAAAATCTAAATATCATTATACTGCTCCTCCTAAAGATATGATTAGCCTCCTGCTGCTCTTCCAATAATGGCTAAACTCCATAAGGTGGCACAGGGACCTGGCTCTGTGCTTCCTCTGGGGCTGAGCCAGCCCTGCTGCAGCTGCGTCCCACCTAGGATCCCAGTTTATAAATCCCTTCTGCTCTGCAGGCTCCCTGGGCCACCCTCACCACCCAAGGCCCCTCCTGCCCCAGGCTGCCACTTCATCAAATGGTTTCAGTGGATCTTCGAGCCCCATCTGCACCAGGAAGGCAGAAGGCCAGTCTGACTTCACTGGCTAATACACTCCCAGCCTCAGGGCTGACATGTCATAGGCCTTGGACAGGTATTTTCTGTTTGAGGGAATCAACAAACATCAGCCACACCCCACCCTGCCAATGCCGCCTGCACAAGCTTGGTTCCCTGGGCACCGGCATCCCTGCAGGCTTGTTAGGAGCTCCAAGGCCTTAAAACACAAACACTGAATGGCTATTTTACCAAAGTTTTTTTTAAGGCTGAGAAAATTTATGATGAAAGTAAAATCTCACTGAGGTATAATTCAACATTCAAAAAACAGTGACAGACAGAAAAATCATGGTGGCCACAGTACCATGACCATGAAGTGTGGGTCGCACATTGCTTGGCTCATGGGGATCTCCAAGCAGTGACCCTGAAACTTCAGGGATCTCATGACACCTCCTGAGTGATGAACCATGCCATCTCCTGTCACTCACAAAGCACGGGGAAGCACATAAGGGGTCTCATGTTATCAAGAAACCACCGTGTCAGATTCTAGTTTATGCAAAAAGCCAGAAGTGAATCACTCTCCACGTTCAGACCCAAGGGAAAGCCTTGGGCTCTGGGCTGTGGCCCTTTGGGAAGAAGGCTCCGGAGGGCTGACTCTGCTCTCACCAGAAAAGGGCAAACAGGACCATTCTTACCTTTCTGCTTCACTGCGGGGCTGGGCTCAATATTCTCACGCCGCAGACTAGCTGAGTTATCATCTGAAATGCTAGTTGAGTTAATATTAGCTTCTTTTGTTCCTGACATAAAACAGTTTGAAATTAGTCATTAAGACTGTACACCAAAGGGCCGGTGATCAGCGGCTTCGTTAACACAGAGCGTGCTCGCTTATCTACGCCTTCCCACGCTGCAAGTTTACAAAGTACTGACCAAAGGCAGTTTTTAGAAAACATGCATCTAGAATGTTCCTCTCCCATGGGTGGCTCTGCAATTAGGTGAAGGGGAAAGAAAACCCCAGACTGTGAGTATGTCCTGGGTCTAGTTGGGCCATCTTCCCACAATGCAAGTTTACAAAGGATTGACCAAAGGCAGTTTTTAGAAAACATGCATCTAGAATGTTGCTCCCTCATGGGTGGCTCTGCAATTAGGTGAAGGGGAAAGAAAACCCCAGACTGTGAGTGTGTCCTGGGTCTACTTGGGCCAGGAGGAGCAGGCCATCCCCGCCCCAACTTCCGGAGCTACCTGACACTGCCAGTCCCCACTCGTCTCCCCACTACAGCCAGACCCAGCAGCTGAGAGGCTGCAAGTAGGTGGCTGTTTCAGGAACGCAGGAAGAAAAGAAAAATATTTTAGACACAGTGCAGAGTCCTGGCCATATTGAAAACTTCCACATTCCTGCCTACTAATTACTGACTGATGTTCCAAAGTTTATAAAGACAGAAAAAATACGAAATACCTGAGAAAATATTTTTGCTGTGAAAAATGAACACAGGCAGGG
Source organism: Cheracebus regulus (assembly GCA_963574635.1). Taxonomy (NCBI): domain Eukaryota; kingdom Metazoa; phylum Chordata; class Mammalia; order Primates; family Pitheciidae; genus Cheracebus; species Cheracebus regulus. The sequence continues at coordinate 7,835 of CAUYQU010083761.1, forward strand.
CACAGTGGCTCACACCTATAATCCCAGCAATTTGGGAGGCTTTGGTGGGAGGATCACTTGAGCCCAGGAGTACAAGATAACCTAGGCAACACAGGGAGACCTTGGCTCCACACAAAATATAAAACTTTAAAAACTAGCCAGGCATGGGTATACACACTTGTAGTCCCAGCTACTCAGGAGGCCAAGGTGGGAGGGATCACTTGAGTCCAGGAGTTGGGAGATGCAGTGAGCTATGATCACACCACTGTCCTCCAGGCTAGGGAACAAAGTAAAACACTATCCAGGGTAAAAAAAAAAAAAAAAAAAAAGGCCAAGCACAGTGGCTCATGCCTGTAGTCTCAACACTTTCGGAGGCCAAGGAAGGCACCAGCCTGGGCAACCTGGCAAAACCTCCTATCTACAGAAATTAGCTGGGTGTGGTAGCAGGTGCCTGTAGTCCCAGCTACCTAGGAGGCTGAGGCAGGAGAATCTCGTGAGCCCAGGAGGTTGAGGCTGCAGTGAGCCATGATTGTCTCACTGCACTCCAGCCTGGGTGTAAGAGTGAGATCCTGTCTGGAAAAATAGGGGATATAGGGGCAGGGGGAGGGGCTAGAGGAATAGGTTCTAAATTACAGCAGGACCCAGAGCTAGAAAACTAGCCCATAGTCAAAGGACCTACCACTCTAAAAAGAAACTAAGAGACAAAAATAAAACTGGAAAAATGTTCCCTTTCCTGAAACACAATCTTATAATTTCTTAAAACTATTCAAAACAGCTTACATCAGAATCAACCTGACATTAACTACCGTCTTATTTATAACGTAATAGAACTACATAAAATAGATGAAATAGAATTTTGTAAAGACATTTTTATCAATCTATGAAAACGTTGCTGACTTAAATAGCCTGATTCAAATAGTTATTTATATTTTATACAGGGCAACCAGAAAATAAACATGAAATATTAAGTTCTTAACAAAAAAAAATAAAAATCAACGTAAGCTTGGCAATTCTAGTTCAAGAAAACACTCTAATCATTTTAAGTTGTATACTTGATTTCTAAGTGTCAAATATTTTCCATATTCTATCATACCCACCATCACAATAAGTAAATTATAAATGCATTATCTACATTCTGTAATTCAGAGACCAATGACACTCTGCACAATTTTACCTTTCCAAAGTTCCAGTGGTATTCATATGTAAGCTTTCTTTACCAAACCCCAGGTTCACCCTGAGAGAAAGAACATTAAAACAGACTATACGCTCACTAATGATACCACACTGTAGAGTCAACTTTTAAACACAGAGAAGGGATTAACCAATTTGTCAAATAATAGCTTTAAAAAAATAAATAATGCACTTATAAAATGAAAATGATGGCCGGGCTCGGTGGCTCACGCCTGTAATCCCAGCACTTTGGGAGGCTGAGGTGGGCCAATCACCTGAGGTCGGTAATTAAAGACCAGCCTGGCCAACACAGCGAAACCTCAATTCTTCTGAAAATACAAAAATTAGCTGGGCCTGGTGGCGGGCTCCTATAATTCCAGCTACTCAGGAGGCTGAGGCAGGAAAATCCCTTGAACCCGGGAGACAGAGGTTGCAGTGAGCCAAGATCGTGCCACTGCACTCCAACCTGGCGACAGAGCAAGACTCCAGCTCAAAGATAAAATTAAATTAAATTAAATTTTTAAAAAATGGCTATAAATTGAAAAAAAAAAAAAAGAAAGAATCACAGCATAAGCACAATCTGTTGTCTGGAGCTACCTGGTAACCAGTGAACCTTGTAGGTAAGAATGTGAGCCCTGGCTCAAAACTCCCTAGGGTGGAACACTGGTGCTCCCTCTCTCCACGGGCTACACTTTGGTCAGACCCCTCAGCCTTCCTGAGCCCCAGTCTGGTCGACCCACCTCATGGAGACATCCTGAGTCAAATGAGATCTTGTGCATAAAGCAAGGGAGCTCTGTGCGCCGGCTGGGAGAGGCTGGTCCCTAACAGTTACTATTATTGAAACTAATCAGACTTAGGTCCACAATACAACTGCCAGTGTTCTGCGCAAATTTTAGCTACACTGAGTTAAATGTGATCAAATAGCCAGTGTTTAAAAAAAAAGAACACTTCTGGGACAAATAGAATATAGCTTGGGATTCAGATGCTATCAGGAAGTAATAACTGAGTTCAGTTAGACAATACTTTTGTGTCTATGTAAGAGAATGTACTTTTCTTTAAGCTGGATGTTGAAGTATTTACAGACAAAGTGTTAGGATGTTTTTAACATACTTTGAAACAGGTCATTAAAATATGTACCTATATGCTGGGTATGGTATGGTGACTCATGCCTGTAATCTCAGCACTTTGGGATTTTGAGGTGAAAGGATCACTTGAGCCCACGAGTTCAAGACCAGCCCAGGCAACAAAGCGAGATGCCCTCTCTACCAAAAAAAAAAAATTAGCTGGGCATGGTGACACATGCCTGTAGTCCTAGCTAGTCAAGAGGCTGAGGCAGGAGGATCGCTTGAGCAAAGGAGTTCAAGACTGCAGTGAGTTATGATCATACCGCTGCACTCCAGGCTGAGTGACAGGGCAAAGTCCTGTCTCACAAATATACATATGTAGCTGGGTGTGGTGGCACACACCTGTAGTCCCAGCTTCTCAGGATGCTGAGGCAAAAGAATCGCTTGAACCCAGGAGGCTGAGGTTGCAGTAAGCTCAGATTGCGCCACTGTACCCCAGCCTGGGCGACAGAGTGAGACTCCATCTCAAGAAATACATACACACACACACACACACACACACACACGTAACTGTACATTAAGCAAAATGGTAAAAAATGTTAGAACTAGTGAATCTCGGTGAGAGGTATAGGGGCATTAGTTGTATTCTTCTTTCTACTTTTCTGTATTTTTCACAAGAAAAACATTTAAACAATTAAGCAAACATGAAATGAGGAAAACTAAGCAAAATAAAGACCTGGCTTAATGCTCCAGAAAAACTTGGAAGTGTCACACAATTGTAAAGAGAAAAAAGCATAGCTTATAGCTTGCATAACAACTGAAGTACAGGAAGAAACTGCCCATGTTTTGAAAAAGAAATGGATAAATTCGTCGTTGAATTCTTTGAGACAGAGTCTTGCTCTGTCACCCAGGCTGGAGTGCAGTAGCACGATCTCAGCTCACTACAACCTCCGCCTCCCAGGTTCAAGTAATTCTCTGCCTCAGCCTCCCCAATAGCTGAGAACACAGGCGCCTGCCACCATGCCTAATTTTTTGTATTTTTAGTAAAGACAGGGTTTCACCATGTTAGCCAGGCTGGTCTTGAACTCCTGACCTTGTGATCCACTCACCATGGCCTCCCAAAGTGCTAGGATTACAGGCATGAGCCACCGGTGCCCAGCCAAACTCTTTGAATCCAAAATTCAAAATGATAACATAAACCCCACAAATTCTCTGATGATGACCCAGACTATGGGCACAGGGCTCGCTAGGCCTGGGTCAGTCATTGCAACACAGGCCAGTTTTCTTTGACAACATGGACTTTTCTTTGAAGCACTAAGAAGGAAAGGTACTGTGAGGACCGGCTCGCTAACCAGACCCAATGGCAGTGCACCAGGGGTTCACTCTCAATGAGAAAATCAAGGAACTGTAACAACTGCCAACAAACTCTGAATTCCAAATGTTAACCATGGCCAGTGCAAGGTAACACCTGCAACTGCAAGGACAGAGAGCCGAGGTCCTGGCCACGGCATGACCAGAGGGGAGCAGGGCCAGGGTTGGGGGAGGAAAGAGAGGAGGGACCAGGAGTCTCTCCAAAGCCCAGGCTGTGGCAGGACCCCAGGGGAGCAGGGCCAGGGTTGGGGGAGGATAGAGAGGAGGGACCAGGAATCTCTCCAGAGCCCAAGCTGTGGCAGGACCCTAGGGGAGCAGAGCCAGGGTGAGGGAAGGAGAGAGAGGAGGGACCAGGAGTTTCTCCAGAGCCCAGGTTCTGCTCCTGGCCACTGTTCCCAACCCCCCACACAGCCACCCACCCCTACATTGCCACCCAAAGAGAGACTGCTCCCCAGCAGGTGGCATCAGGCTCCATCCCTATCTCTACAAAAAGCTGAACCCAGAACCCACGGTTACAGTCTGTGCTTCTTACTGCCTGGGCTTGTGCTATCTTCACACTTGTGGATATTACCTATATAGTGCTCACTACCTGTCTGGAGAATGCTTTCAATTTGTTCTAAATCCACTGTCCATCTCAGGATGAGCGCTTTCTCGCCCTGATCCGGGGCTGGCAGTTCAGCTGAGGTGACCTGTGATAAAGCGGGTTAGACCGCAGCACGCCTGGGATGAGCCACCACCTTATGGGCATCACCTCCTTCACCCTCAGGCAGGTCTCTTTACACCCATTTATGATGAGGAAACTATGGCTCAGAGAACCCACTCATGTGGCTGGCTAAGGTCATGAGACAGGTAAGCAGAGGGTGGGGAGTTGCCCCTGCAGTCTCAGAGATTGGGTTCCAGCTACCCGGATGGGGGCTACCAGGAGTCCAGTCCTCAGGCTTTCGCTGCTGCCTGCTGCCCTCTCCTGTGTACAGGACTGCAGAGCATCTGGGCGTGTTGCCTGGGGATAAGGAAAGCTCCCACAAAAAGAAAACATACAACATAAGATGTGGTTGAGCTGTAACGTGCACACCCGCGTGGCAAGGGCTCTCTTGAGTGGAAATCCCTGCTCCAACTCAGTCACCTTTTACTGCACCATCCCATGCTACCAAAGACCCAGATAACTCCCATACAGTCACCCTACTTGGAATAAAATAACCACAGATCACCTTTCACACTGCAGCTGCTGTACCAATCATGCCCAATCCTGGAAATGCCAGCTCTGAGGGGGAACGCATGCAGAGAAAGAAAGGTGTACCCATCAGCATTCCAGCTACACTTCAGAATTCATCAAAGTCAGACAGATACAAGGCAAGTTGGGCCCAGCAAAAATCTTATCTTCCCCTAAAGTCTAATTTTACACTATTTTTTCCTTAAATGCAACTGAAGAATTCGAATATTTCCGAAGAATTCCATCTGTAGTCACAGATGACCACAGTTACTGATACTGACGAGGCCCAGTTCCTCTGAGCCAGCAGGATGAGGACTGAAATGTGACTGGCTGTGACAGGCTGGCTTCCCCAGTGCCTAAGAAGCACTTTAAACATCTTTACTGCGAGCATTTTCTGAGTAGAATACAGCAGAGCAGGATGAAGATAGAAAAACCATTTCTCTACGTCATCACCCACACCACTGTGAAATCCCAACAGCAAAATTAAGAAAGCATTTTGACTGAAATGTAAACATAAGCTATATACAAAAAGGCATATAATTAACTTAAAGCTGAGTTAGTAAAGTTACCTAACTTAGCATATTAAAGCAAGTAAAACCTCAAGTCATTTCCAATCTTCAGTACATCATGAAAAAGTCTGATGAACATAAATGTGGTTAGAATAATTTTTTTAAAATGTGTAACTACACTGAGATATAGCCATTCACATTAAAGGGTAAGGAATTGAAACTAAAGAATCTGTTTTTCTTACCGATTTCTGAAGTTGTCGCTTCCTGATTTGGCTCATTATTTATTCCAGAGACTATGGAGTCTAAAATTTTAGCTGAAATATTATCCTCCTTCCTTCCTGACATAAAATAGTTAACAACACATTAAAATATTGTAAAAGATTTTATGTTTGGTTTAGTTGGGATTTATAGGGGATACACCAAGGCTACCAGCAAACTGCCTTGTCAACTAAATGGTCAATTCTCGGCCTCCACATGACTCCCTCATTAGAGCTTGACAAGAAGCCCCTCTCTCCTTCCCTAACACTTTCTTCCTCTCCAAGTTCTCCTCCAACTTGTTAGCCTTCTGTTTCCTTTGTGAGGATGATCCTCCATCTTTCCTCCTCCTCCTCGTCCTCCTCCATCTCTCCTCCTTCCCCTCCTCTTCCCACCTGGGAGCCCACAGTAGGCTCTGGAGCTCACCACGCCCTTTCCTACCTACACACGCCCCTGGACTACTTACTGCACAAAGGCCGATGGCTGTAAACATCACTTGTATGCTAGAACTCTCCATTTCTGGTTTTTATCTTCAGTTTCTCCAGCTCTCTCCTATCTCCAAGTCTATACACCCAGCTGTCTACTAGATGTTTCCACTTGGTTGGTCTACAGCAATCTCAAATTGTCCAACACAGAATTCCTAACAGTGTCACCCATTCCACCAACTAGCATCTCCCAGAACCTTCCATGTCAATAAAGGCCACCCCCAGGAACCTAGACCCCTCCCAGAATGAATTGCATCTTTGATTTCCTTCCATTCAAACAAGTGGCATCCAACCCATCAGCACAGTAAACCCAAGCTGCTCTCACCACTGTTCTGAACCATCACCTCCTCTCATCCAGATGCCATAGCCTCCTCCTCACTGCTCTGTGGCCTTTATTCCTGCCAGTCCACAGTTTTAAAAGGAGGCCTTCTAAAACCTGAGTCAGATCTTGCCTCTGTGCCGCTTAAAACCCTCTAGTGACTTCTGTGTGCACTCACTGTAAATCACAAAGCTGCTGTTGGCCAGGACCAGCAGCTCTGGGCCCTGCTTACCGGCCCAGCCCCTCCCCTATCACTGTTTCTCTCTCCAACTGGCCTCACCACTCACATAGGAAAGCCTGCCCCAGCTCAGAGGCTCTGCTCAGAGGCTATGCACACCTGTGTGTCCTCCTTCACCCAAATCAGCTCCCTGTCCGGATGTCCTCCCTCAGAGATATCCTCCCTGCTCAGCCCCTCATCCCTGATCCTCTTAGCTTCATTTCCCTTGAAGATTCATCACAAACTAACATGCGAATATGCATCCCTGAGTCATAAATGTCTGCAGAATCAATGAAGGAAGACTCAAATGGACAATTTCAGCCTGTGATTGACTCAGAATAAGAAATCCCCACCTGGTCAGGGGCAGCCCTGCAGGGGGCCAATAAGTCCCTCTGCCTTTCTCCATTCTGGCCAGAAGGCAGTGCTCTAGAGCTCAGGCCCGAGGGCAAGCAGGACCACACCCATCCAACCACCCCTGAAGACTTCCACATGTTCAATGACCAAGCGGAAGCAAAGGACCAGGCAGCAAAGGTTTCAACTCTCAACCCTCGCTCACAGCCTCCACTATGGCTCTCTCAGCTTACCGAGCTGTTTTAGGGTATGCTCCTTCTTAGCTTTATAGTGGGAAGAGTTATGTTCTTTCTCAGGGCAAAGACTATTTTCACTGGCTTTAGGGTCCCTTCTTCCTGACATAAAATTGCACAATGAAAATATATATTAAACTTAATTTGTAATGTCAAGCAGTTAACAAACAAATGAAACGAAAACATACTCATTAAGTCAAAGTGATCAGCTTTATATGCACTACTTAGGAATAAGCAAAAATTGTTATAATCTTATGCAGAATGCCTTCTGGATTCTGCGGGATTCTAGAATGACTTTAAGAGTCTAAGTATGTTTAACAAATGTGCTCCCCTCACATCCTATAGAAAGGCTCATTCATCCCCTCGAGCAGAACACAGAGGTCCAGTGTCTCACACACCTCTGGAAACTGGGCATTTACCCAAATGCAAACCTACTTAAGCAAGGCAGAATGTTCAGGCAGAGTGCCAGCTGTGCTGGGAGACCTACAGTGAGGTCAGCACCTGGCTAGCAGGAGGGGAAGACAAGAGTTCACTGGGCTGTTGGTAACTCAGGAAAGCTCAGGGTCAAAAAACCCAAAAATGTCTGCTAATAAAATCTCTTAAGATCATACAAAAGAACCCTGGAGCACAAGCTCACCAGTAAACACAGATGCAAATATCCCAAGTGATTAGAAAAGAGCAGATGATACAACTGTCTGCTTAGGAAACCCAGAAGAACCAAGAGAACTACTGGATTAAGATGCAACAACAGGCCGGGCGCAGTGGCTCACACCTGTAACCCCAGCACTTTGGGAGGCTGAGGCAGGTGGATCACTTGAGGCAAGGAGTTCGAAACCAGCCTGGCCAGCATGGTGAAACCTCACCTCTACCAGAAATGCAAAAAATTAGTCGGGCATGGTGGCATGCAACTGTAATCCCAGCTACCTGGGAAGCTGAGGCAGGAGAATCACTTGAACCTGGGAGGCAGAGGTTGCAATGAGCTGAGATCACGCAAAACTTCATCCCCGCCCGCCAAAAAAAAAAAAAAAGCCACTACATACCAACAATAACCATTTTAAAAATGAGAGAAATTACCATTTCCAAGAAAAACTAAAAATAAACCAGCAAGCAACCATGATTCACTGACACAGCCAGGCCCATGCATACGCGTTCTTGAAAGAGGGAGATGCCTTCCCTAAGCTGAAGTTAGAGGTGTCTAATCTTCCTAACCTAATGAGAGCGTATCTTTAACACAAGTCCAATTACATTCTGAGACTTTAGTTTGTTTATTTTGCAGGAGTGGAATTCTTTGAGTCATGAAGTGCTTTTAAAATTCATCTGGAAGAATAAGCAAATAAGATGCCTTAAAACTTTCCTGAAAAGAACAATGATAGGAAACTGATAGTAAAAATAAAACAGTGGAAGTAAAAACCATCACACACAAAAAAGCCTATAACCAAGACTATAAAAGGCACCACAGAGCAGGAGAGAAGTGTCCAATGAATTAGTAACTGATCCGGGAACCCCTGATGAATTATTCTGACAAAACAGATTCAGAGCCTCACCTTATACCATAGATTAAAGTAAGAGATAAAATATTAAATGAAAAAATGAATGATGTAACACAAATCTTCACCTCTCAAATCTCTGGACAGATTGCCAAAAGAAAGATCAGAGGCCTCAAGTACCTAACAATTTAACACTTAGGCAAATCAGAAACCAAACTGAATATAATTAGCAGAAACAAACTGGAAAAAAAATAACACATGCAAAAATTGGCAAATTGGCAGATGCCCTTAACATGCAGCACACGTGTGTAAATCAGTAAGAACACAGACTCCAGCAGCAAGAAGAACCCAGGCAAACGAAAGGACGGGCAGGTCGGACAAGCCCAAAACACTCACATACAACAAAAAGTATCATTTCATTAGTAATTAACTTTTTGTTTTTCATCCATCAAAATCAGCATGACTTTAAAACACTGGAGAAGGTGTGGGGTGAAGGGCCGTTAAGGGCACACAGAAGCCACAATGTCACGCCCTTTGTGCCAGCCACTGCGCTTCTGGAAACCTACCCCAGAGCAGTCAACCAAAAGATAGCAAAGGCTTCTGGCACAAAGCTGGTCATGAGCACACTACCGATTCTTGTGCAAGAGTGGAACACACCGTGTAAGCTACCCCACAGAGGCAGGCTGAGAAAGCCTTCTTTCCATACGAGAAATTCCCACTGCTACATCTTGCCACCCTTCTTTAACCTACACAATTTAGGAAAAGGATGACTTTTCGGAAACTAGTACTGCTCATTCAAAATAACGTCATACTTCAATGGAAAATAAGCCTCCAACACTGTGGCCTCCAACAGGGCTTCCCTGCTTGTGCCTGGCACTCTTGTGTTAGGGAAGATGATGAGGTACTACTCTTGAGCGAACCACAAGCCAGGCCTGTGTGCTCCGGCTTTCAGCATGACTTCAATCATCACTTCTGTGGTTTTTAAACACATAAACATTATCCACCTAATGTGCTCTATGTCCAACCTGCGTAAGGATTAAATGTAGCCTGCCAATGCAAAGGACAGAACCACTGAAATGAAGATGGCTGGTAAGTATTTCCGGAAAATGAAAATTTGATCACAACTTTTAGATTTCAACACAGATCTCCAGCAAAGAGGGCTACTCTGCCCTGATGCCATCAGCTCACACACTTGAGCACATATGCAGGCGTGTGCAACGGCCACAAATCTGCATTATTTCCACATGCTGTTCATGCCTAGACACAGCAAGTCTGTTTTCCAGCCACAGGAGTTCTTTCCTACTAGATGTTGAGATTAAGGCAAAAAAAACTAACATCCATATTTTCAGCTACATATATAAGTTTTGCAGTACCTTCCACTGAATTTTTGGATCGCCGCTTTGATGTTTTTGTTGTCAATGACTTGGATGCTCTAGTGGAAATCTCAGTCTTAAAGAAAAAAGAATGAAAAGAAATTAATTGATGTATTACACAGCGATATTATAAGCAGATTTACTTTTCAAGCTCTGCTTGAGGAAGAACAAGTAGGAAATCCAGCAATAGTGCCCATATGCTTTAAAAATGCAATAAAATTAAGGACTCAAGACCTGACAGTATCAATTACAAGGAAGCCAAAACCTTTTTTGCACTATATTTAGAATTCCATCTTTTTGTACAGCCCTAGAAAGGTCAGCAACCTACTCACCACACTTTGAGAAACACTAATGTCTTAACAGATGTGCTTACGAGGACTCCACTTCTGTTGCTATATACTTAATTACTTATATGCACTTATAAGCAACTCTGAAGGTAAAAATTTACATGTATTTTAAGCAGAACCCAAATCAGAGAAAACAGCATATCCTAGTCTTCCCTCCACTGACACAGTTCCAGTCTGATCACCTCTCTCTCCTAACTGGCCTCCCAGCCTCTACTCTATGCCTAACTCACCTCCCCTGCAGCCTACTGAATACTTCCTGAAATGCAAACTGGATTATGAAAGTTGGCTTAAACCTCTCAGTGGCCTCTACTGCTGGGGATGAGTCTAACTTCCACAAGATGGCCCACGTGGAGATGATGGGCTTCTACTGTACCCAGCCCCAGCCCCAGGAAATGCATGGTAGAGTCCTGAACAGGCCAAGCAAAGGTTGGAGGGGTCCCTCCCACTGGACCCGTCTGCCTGGTGACTTACGTCTCTTCCAGATTAATCCTGAGTGGTCACCTCCCCCTTCTCCCCAAAATGACAACCCTATCATACCACACATCACACTTGTCATATAAAGGTATAAGTAAACCCAGGAGTGCCCCATAGAAAATCAGAGAATACATACACCCATCTATTTTACCAGGAGGTAAAGCATGTAACACATTACTTTTACAACAAAAGAAAATGGACCTATTACAGGTATGCCCAGACCATGCGCTCCTTCCATGCCTCAGTGGACCAGGGGAGGACACAGCATTCACCATATTCACACAACTACAAGCTGACATCTCTTAAGGTTATTTTTTAAAGTTTACCTCTGTTTCAGCCTTGGAGTCTTTAAAAGTTCCATCTGACAACTTTTTAGACATCTCCCCTGAGCTTGCTGACTATTAAAAAAAAAAATTCAAACTTTAGAATTATTCAAAGCCATATCTAAAAATATATCAAGATATTTTCTATAACACTGACCAACAGTGAAATCATTCTTCCCATGAGAACATCTCATCACCGCTCTGATTAGCCACCACTGTTATTGCTGCCTGGATTCCCCAAGAGCCTTCCAAGCCAATGGCAGGGAGATCTCCTCCCGTAAGGGCAGAGTAGGCGGGCAAGGACTTCAAACACTCCTGCCTCTCAGGAAGCTACACGGAACACAAATCCCTATGCCATGCCAAACTTCCTGGAAACATCCCAGTGAAACCCAGAAGTGAGGGAAGAAATGAACACCCACGGAGAAACTGCTCCTAGTCGCCTCTGCTGATCATAAGGTAACTTTATCAACAGAATGGGGCAATTCTTCTTAAGCAAAGGCTTCAGACTTTAAGTGAAGAAAGCATTCTCATAACATAAACTACATGAAAACCGTAAGCACCATCTCATCTCATGCCTTAAATCAATTCTCTAGAAGACACATTTCAGAGCAGAAGGAGTAGAACAGATTATCTTCACCGAGATTTTCCTCCAGGAAGACTGAAAAGCAAAGAATGCCTGTTCAATATTTTAGCAATTCAATGTCCTCATAAGTTAATTATAAAGGTATCAGATTGTATCAGCAGTAATTACCCGTGACTGCAGACTGGGCACTGCGCACGTGCTACACATAAAAGAGGCAGTTAAGAGAGGGGCCCGGGACCCCCACAGGGCCAGTCTAACCTAGCACCTGGCCTCTCAACTGCACTATTAATTTTCCGAGTGTTTTCATATCTACTATTTCACTTCTTTTTCGCAAAAGCCCATGGGGTAGACTAGGGTCTCACCACCCTTTCTACTAGACAGAAATAAAATGGGGAAGAGAATAAAGAATGACTGAGTTCTAACCAGGGTTAGAACTTGAGTCTCCTGCCTCCCCAGAGCAGACATGACTGAAGTCCCTGGGAACTGGATTCCTTGGGAGGCATCTCACAACAGCTCACACCTGCCTGGCACTTTTTACCAGAAGAAAGGATGCAGCTGCCTCCCAGATCCATGCAGCTCAATGAAGAAGCCCCCAGATTGTCCACAGAAGAGCCTGGCAGGCAAAACCACCACACAAGATCCACGCAAATCTCACGGCAGCCGAGGAAGCACCAGCTGCGAGCAGGAAAAAAATCACTTCGCCATGGTCTCAGATACTTTTAAACAAAACCATCATTATACTTGGCTCTGATACGTTCCCAAATATTAGCATCTAAGATTTGCTTTGAAACTATTTCTCTCAAATTAAAAAGCCAGTTGCCTCATTAGCAGTTTTAGGGAACATAATGTGGGGACCCTCAAGCCAGAGGCCTTGTGAGCTGAGGAAGGCTAGCCCCTTCCTAGGCTGCCTCATGACAGCAAAATACACCAGAATGTGCTGGTGCCCCAGAAACATCAGATCCATAAAAAATACTTTTTCTTACACCTCTAAAAAGGAGCAAAAGATGGGGAATGTCTTTGTAATTTCTAAGACTCATAAGGAAAGGCAGGTCATGAGACATAGCATAGGGTACATTATTACAGGATGTGCAGAGGAGGGGTAAAGAGTGACATTTTAAATAGTAAAACTCCAAAGAGCCCTGTAAAACACCATGCTCAATTACAAACAAACCATCGTCTTTCCTGATAGGCATCCCCTTTCCCACCATGACCCACGGATCTCAACATGGGCTTGTACTGACCCTACAAGAAAGCCTGGTTTACAGGATTTCCTCAGGGTCAGTCCTGTGGTGTCCACCCCCTCTCCTGGGCAGGCACACCCTGAAACGCAGCGCCACACGATAAGATGGCTGTTCCGGGAGGAAGGGGCCACAGCACCAGCCAGGCCTGCCCCTCAGTGCCCGGCCAGATCAATGTGGCAGATCTACACCCTTTCCAACCTCAGTGTCCTCCTCTCTAGCAGCTGGAGACGTTGATTTCCACCATCTTCACAGGATGCTTTACAATTTGATATCCTCCAAAGAATGAGTAGGGGACCCACACATTCTAGAAGGAATCCACACATTTAGAAAACACTTTGAAACCAATAGGATTTTCTGGCCAACCCAAAATTTACCTGAAAATTTAATTAAACAAGGATTGTCGTAAACTGAGGTCTTATTGTACTTATCTGCTAATGCCTAAAAGCCCTTGAAAGCAGCCCTGATTCTTAATAACTGAGCAATGTCCATGCTCTGAAAGATAACAGGCACACAACTCAGACTGCACATCATCACTGCGTGCAACACTAAGGTGGAGGCTGCTTCAAAGCCTTCACAGCAATACCGAGAGCAACACAAACGATACAAAAGACATGCACAGGAAAAGCAACACACCTTAAAACACCTGCAAGACAAGGACAAGGGCAACCTGGCGAATCAGCTCAAACCCTGAAAAATATTGGTTTCTCTAAATGCCTGGTGGGGAATCATTAAACCCTAAAAAGAGCAAGCATTAAATAATATTTTCCTCACTTCTTCCTCCAAATTATCTTCTACTACTCCCAAATGAAAATTCCACAAAGGGAGACCTCAGAAACCACTATCTTCCATCCAGTGTTTCATGATCTAAAAAGCCCATCATCCCTTGCTTGGATGCTCACTCCAGTCCGCCACCAAAGGTCTACTGCAAAGCTACTACGTGTCAGACACTCTACCAGGCTGGACATCCAAGAGTGGACATGAGTGAAACCTTATGCTCTTAGGGAGCTTACGATCCAGCGGAATTCTCCCTGGACATGAAGTAGAAAATGTTTGGAAACTCACTGAATAATGCCTTAATAAATGATCAGCTAAACAATAAACTTCTGTTAAGGGATGAACAAAAAAAAAAAACACACAACTGGCAAGAAACAGGTATCTCTGGGTTTCTATTGAGAATCCAAGATTGTCATAATTTTAAATTGGCATAAAAGGAAATCAGTTTCCTAGTCACATTATAAGATAAAAATCATGTTTGAGACCACCACAAACTCTTGCTAAGTGAACGGCAGGATTTTTAGCAAGACTTTACCTTTTTCTCAGGTTTGTCGTGCTCTCTGTTCTTCTCCCTGTCCGGGTCCCGGGAGTGCTCCCCGTTTTTCACTCTCCGCCTGTCCCTGTCCTTCCCCTTATCCCAGTCACGCTCCCGGTCCCTGTCTCTCAGTCTCTCTTTCTCTTTTCCCCCCTCACTCTTTCTCTCTGCCTCCTTCTTGCGCTCGAGGTCTCTGTCCCGCTCCCGGTTGCCTCTGTCTTTCTGCCGCTCGCTCTCTGGCCGGGCCCGGGCTCTGGCTCTCTCTCTCTCCCCTTCTCTGTGTCTGTCTCCACCGTTCTCCTTGGCCTTCTCCTTGCCCTTGTCCTTTTCTCTTGGCTTGCTGTCTTCTTTCAATTCTTCTTTCTGTTTTCCATCTCTGCTGGTACTTCTCTCCTTTATTTCAGAGTCTCTTCTACCCTAAAAAATAAAAATAAAATCATTTATGAATGTTTTTACCTAAACTACAAAAAGACTCACTATTTGATTTTCAAAGACATGCGACTTGCAATTCACCTCTGTATCTTTGTGAACTTTGGACTCTTCTTCTTGCACATTCTTATTATCCAGTTCCTGAGATCTTGAGGTCAGTGAGGCCCGTCCTTTCACTTCTCCCTTCTCTCCAGCTAACACCCTCCGCACCGCATCCTCACTGGAGAGCTTGTCATCCAAATGTAAGGAAATGAGGTGTTAGGTGAAGTGAGATCAGCCAGTGTAACAAACAGAACATCATCATTCAAAGATGGCTCATGAGACAGATTCAAAGGATAAAATATTTTTTGAAAATGTTATTATCTATTATATACAAAGCACAACATAACTTGATAACTATTACTTTCAGCACTTCGATCATTAACAGTAAAGTCCACCCAAGCTAAATGAATCCTAGTTCGCATCTACCCAAGGTGTCAAAAGTGAATGTGTGTGTTCAAGGTCAATAAAGCCGACCCACAAAACTCTACAAATACCTTAAACTTCTAATGGGATCGTAGAATCCCAGCCGTAAGTACCTTAAGGTTTTATCTAACCACTTCATACCCATGAGGATGGCTCCTCCTAAAAAAACAGAAAACAACAAGCATTGGCAAGGATGTGGAGAAATTAAAACTCTCATGCATTGTTGATGGAAATGTAAAATGATGTGGCCATCATGGAAAACAGTATAATAGTTCCTCAAAAAAGTAGGCACAGATTTACCATATGACCCAATAATTCCCCTTCTGGGTATTTATCCCCCAAAAAAATGGAAAACAGGGTCTTGAAGAGATATTTGTATACCCATGTTCACAGAAGCATTATTCATAATAGCTAAAATGTGGGTGCAAACTGTGCCACTGACAGATGAGTGGATAAACAAAATATGGTCGATCCATTACAATGGAATATCATTCAGCCTTAAAAAGGGACGGAATTCTGACACATGCTACAACACGGGTAAACCTGGAGAACTCAGACTGCACATAAAGTGAAATTAAGTGAAATATATTAAGTAAAATAAGCCAGTCAAAAAAAAAAAAAAGACAAATACTCTGTGATTCCACTTATCTGAGGTCCCCCAGAGTAGTCAGATTCATAGAGACAGAAAACAGAATGGAGGTTGCCAGGGGCCGGGGGCTGGGAGAAGAGGAAGTGAGTGTTTCATGGGTACAGGGTCTGTTTTGCAAGATGAAGAGTCCTGGAGATGGAAGCGGTGATGGCTACACAACTTGATGAATGAATTTCCCACCACTGAAGTGTACACTTCAGCATGGTTAGGATGATACATTTTATGGTATGTGGATTTTAATACAATAATAAAATTATGGGGGGAAAATCTGATCTGATTCAAGCCCCGTCAGATGCAAAAATTATCTCTGACAGCCATCCAGAGTCTATGACACCTCCAGTCAGGAGTCCCACTCACTCACACACTCATTCCACAAGCACATGCAAAGTGACTGCCACGTGCCAGGCTCCATGGGCCGATGACACACCGTGTACTGGGGACATAGACAGACAGACACAACAATGGAACAACAGGCTGTAGGAAGCCTACAGGGGCACCCAAGTAGGCCTGGGAGGGAGGAGAGGCCCGGGCTCAAGGAGCGCTCACAGATGCCACGCTGCTGCTGGGGGAGGCCGGAGGAGGAAGTCAGCTCAGGCACTAAGAAGCCAGCAGGCACCAGGGCAAGAGGCCGGCGGGAGACAGAGGGCCAGGGCTGAACGCCAGGGTGTATGGCGACTGGAGTGGAGGGCTTGGGTGCGGGAAATGAGAGAAGCACCTGAGGGGAAAAAGTAGCAGCAGGTTGCTAGGAGCCTCACAAGCCACGCCGTGGAGCTGGCCCAGCTCCGAGGCTACTGGAAGCCAGAGAAGATTCAGCAGAGGAGACAGGAGTCAGATGTGCTTTTTAGAAAGACAAGCAACATAAAGGACCCGGGAAGGGGATCTGGGGAGCCTGGGGACAGAGGCCAGTGTACCAGCAAAATCTGCTTCCAAGTCTCTAAGCTTGCATGCTGGACCTGCACCAGGGCGAGTACTCCCAGGAGTCGGCTGGACACCCCTACACACCTCCACGACCCACTGCTGTTGAGGGGGCTGAAACTCACCTGTTCCCCTGTATCACATTTAAGATTAGCCCCCAGCCAACCACCCAGTAGGTATGTGGAAAACTGTATTAACTGTACTCTCAGTACAAGCCCAACCTGCTCCTCCATGGGCGACTACTTGGCCTTCAAAAGAAGGAAGACCCTGGGGGAAGACCTTCTCCAATGTTTGGGCAAACATGGCCCAGGCTGGACCTAACCAGAGAAGTCTGAGGCCTGACACTCAAGTTTCCAGCCCACCATGACAAGCTTGGGAAGGAACAAATCTACTACTCCCTGTACAACTGAAACAGCAACTGGGAGAGAGAGAGAGAAAGAGTAGAGAAAAGAGAGGAAGAGCCACAGGTAAGCAGACACCACAGGCTGGAGATGCAGGAAGAAAACAGAGACCTCCATAAGACCCAGAGAAGAAAAGCACTCCTGCAACACCCCAGCCCTGGCTGGAAGCAGCCACCTGTCCTCAACGGAGCCCCAAAAAGGAGAAAGCCAGAGGGCACGGAAGCCTGGGCCTGCAGCCTCCAGCTGCCAGCTGGGCACAGAGTGCCTGCAGCATTCCCAATTTTATATTGAAAGCTTGCAGAACTTATGTATAACAAACACTTATTTATTATTCAGTTTTAAATTACTCTTCCTGTATCTCTAGGGCTCCAGAAGGGGTAGGATTAGATTCAAAGCACAGCGTTTTACAGACACCACTGAAGGTCCTTCTTTAAACCATCCGCACATTTGAGTCCCTCACCCCCAACTGCCTTTTACTCAAGCACTAAGTTCAAAATGCCAGGACGGCAGTAGTAATACCTTGTTGAGACAGCATTTTCCAATTATCTGGAGCAGCTCATTTGTTCTCTCAGGTTCATGCCCAGCCACAATTCGGGCTGGTTTTGCCGACAGTGGCTCTCCTGAAACCATCACAACCACGTCTATGGCTTTCTGCAGGAAGCTGATTTTTGCATCTTTATCCTGAAATATTTCCATTGAAAATACAAATATTATAATACTTTGAAGAGTTTGCATTATCTTCAGTATGTTCAACAGGCACAGGGTAGTTTCTGTTTATATACAAATCTATTTTTAGATACATACCAAATCTAGAAATACTGATCTTTACTGACAAAAAATCAATTTAGTAAAGCCTTTAATTTAGTTGATGGGCTAGCATTAACCTTTGAAATGCCAATTCCATTTTTCAGTGAATAAAACTAGCATGACATGCAGTTGCCACAACGAGAAAATGAAATGAGAAAGGGGATATACATCAATTCACGAATTCACCAACCTTGTATTCCACCCACATGCAGCACAGAAATGACCCACGCCACACTACCTGGATGACAAGAAGTCACATCCATTAAGCGAGGGGTCAGCAGGAGAAGCCCGATTCCAACCTACCTTCACGTTATCAGACTTCATCTCCGTGTCTGTGTAGAGGCCCTTCATGAAACCAGTCATTCTAATCACCTTCAAGAGAGAAAGAAAGGCCACCACTGTCACCTCACGGACAGCCTCCTCATCAGCCTCATCCACTGAACTCCACACCTGGGAGATGTCAGAATTGACTGGCAGCCCAGACCCATCCACTTAACAAGAAATACTTGATGTCTACTACACGTGTGTACAGGGTAGAAGCCTGCCAGGTCCTCATAGAATTTAGTGTGGCTGTACAGGCAGATGGGTAAAGATGACACCATCCAGATACTAAGGAAGCACTTAGGCTTGGTACCTTGTCTACAATCCAGGAAGGGGCAGGGGTGGCAGGAGCCCTTCCTGGAGGAATCACACCTAGATAGGGACCAGAAGGCTTACAGAAGAGTTGACGTACATGCCAGACCTAAGGAAGTCCACATAAGGTCCAGAGTCCTGTGCAAGAGATCCAAAGAAAGGCAGGATGGCAGGAGCCCGAGGCCAGAGGGACACTCGGGGCCTGGTGCAGAGGCCCTGCGAAGCCTATCAGGGACATGCACGGAATCCAAGGACTGCAAGGAGGACATGGACAATTCTAAAGCAGGAAAGGGCCTGGCCACACAGCATTTTACAAGGATCCTTCAGGGGCAGTGCAGGGAACAGATTCCAAAAAGAAAAGGAACTCTGGCTGGGCCCAGTGGCTCACACCTGTAATCCCAGCACTTTGGGAGGCCAAGGTGGGTGGATCACATGAGGTCAGGAGTTCAAGATCAGCCTGGACAACATGGCAAAACCCCGTCTCTACTAAAAATACAAAAATTAACTGGGCATGGTGGCATGTGCCTGTAGTCCCAGTTACTCGGGAGGCTGAGACAGGAGAATAACTTGAAGCCAGGAGGTGGAGGTTGCAGTGAGTCAAGATCGTGCCACTGCACTCCAGCCTGGGCAACAGAGCAAGACTCCCCCTAAAAAAAAATAAATTTTGAGCAATAACTCTAAGTGACAAGAGACATTAATATCACAGGATCCACACTTAGCTTAATGAAAGGGGTGGTTAGTTTGGCTATAGCTAAAATACTAATATAGTGATTTGAGTATAATATTTAGGATAATAAAGCATTTTAATAAGACCCTTTCCACCTATTATCCGAAAATGCTTTCCAACATGTCAGTCATTCTAGCCTCTTTATCAAGTAGGTGACAATTCCTGTACTGATCTTTACACAGGAAGAAAAACGAGCTTTGGCATTAGATGAGGAAGTCTCTGGGAGAAGAGCAGACCAAGTCATTCCTAATTGGGAACACACAACTAGTTCCACACCCTAGCCACCTGGCCAGGAAGGCAATTCTTTTTTTTTTTTTTTTTTTTGAGACAGAGTCTTATTCTGTCACCCCGGCTAGAGTGCAGTGATGCAATCACAGCTCACTGCAGCCTCAACCTCCTGAGCTCAAGCGATTCTTCCTACTCAGCTTCCTGAGTAGCTGGGATTACAGGTGCACCACCACACTCAGCTAATTTTTGTATTCTTCGTAGAGATGGAGCTTTGCCATGTTGGCCAGGCTGGTCTTGAACTCCTGGGCTCAAGTGATCTGCCTACTGTGGCCTCCCAGAGTGCTGGGATTACAGGTGTGAGCCACCACACCTGGCCCATGTTCCTCCTCCTTTCCCATGATGATGCCTCCGACCAGCTATGCAGTAGTGACTGGACAGCCACCGAGAGCTGAGCAGCACTGCTACCCTAGAAGGATAAGGCACACTCCCTGCACCTCACTCCTAGGGCTCTGCATTTCAGTGGGGCAGACAGGACTGGTAGAAGATTAAAGGTTTTGGCAGCCACAGCTGTAGTCGGTTGGGCTCACATTGGCTCTTGTTTCCTCTGGGGCAGAGGACGTACCTGCCTACTTCACAGGGGTGACACACACTGTCCTGCTCCCACAAGCCTATCCACACAGTGGGTCTCCCCCCAACACACTGCCCAGGACAAGCTGTAAGTGCTACACCAGTTGGGAGGACATAACCAGGGCTGGCGGTGCCTTGGAATGAGGGTGGATTCGAGAACATTTTTAAGCACCGTTTTAACACAGAGGCACACGTTCCAGGAGAGCATACGTTATAAGCCAAGGTAGGAGGGCAGAACCAAACGAGCGAAGTCTGTGCAAGAATAAGGCACCCAACCTGTTGAAAAGAGTGAGAACTAGAGCTTAAGGACCATCACCAGGTTAGGTCATGAGCTCCTGGAAGTCTCCAAGTCCAACCTGAATTCTAAATCCCAGAACACACCTCTGAGTTCCCATGTGCCCTTGGGTGCACCCTGCAAATGGGTGCTGCACCCCCTACAGTGACGCTCCTGAGAGTTACCAGGGAGTTACCAGGAGCCGTGATAGGTCCCACGCAACAGGGGATGTTTGCTGTGAATTTCTATGTACCTTATGCAGGACAGATCACCAGAGCCATGCTGACAAGCAAGCCAGGGTCTCTGTCACTGAGGAGCACGCCATCCACAAGCGGGGAAAAGCCACACAGACCACCAATCTCAATTTAGGGCAGGCTGTGCGGCTCTGTTACGGTTGTTCCTGCCAAGTCTTCCCACAACCACCTCCACTAAATTCACCCGCAGGCATTTATCAAGCACCCAAAATGTGGTATGGAGGGCAACTTCGAGGCAGGAGGGTTGTATAAAAAATACCATTTCCATTCTCCCAGGATTTAGGGAGCGCCTTCCATGTGTTACATGCTCCAGGGCAAGCGAGAGGGGTTCCACAGGGTTACACAAGGAGGCAGTCACAGAAGCAGCACTGCCAGGCAGAATGGAAGATGCACTCTAAAGAGATACACAGACAGGCAGGGAAGAAGTAAGAATGCTCCCTGAGGGCCCGGAGCCTCCCTGTAAGCGGCGGCCGGGAGCCGGGGGAGGGGCAAGACTTCCGCGTGGAGGGCGCCGCGGAATTGGGCCTACAGGCCAGGCTCCTGGGCAGGGGCTGCACAGAGCTCTCGCCCCGACCCCGAGACTGACCCCAGCCCCCTAACCGCACCCGGCGCCCGGCCCTGACCCGGTCCCCGACCTGCACTCCGACCCCGGCCCACACCGGGTCCACACTCGGCCCTGACCCGGTCCCCGACCCGCACCTCGAGCCCGGCCCGGGCCCCGACTCCGGCCCAGCCCCGGCCCCCGACCCGCACCTGAGCCAGACCCTGGCTCGCACCCGGCGCCATCCGGCCCAGGCCCCGACTCCGGCGCCCACCCGGACCCCGACCCGCCCCTGGCTGGGCCCGGCCCCCGGCGCCCACCTCGGTGATAATGTCGTGCAGGTAGCGGAACGGGGGCTTGCTCAGCAGCTTCTCCGTCAGGGGCGGCCTCCGAATCACCTTCCCCAGCGCCTCCTGCGTCCGCCTCACCACTGCCGCATTCATGGCAGCGCCCGCCGCCCGCGCCCCTCAGCTGACCCGGCCGAGCCTAACCCCGGGTCCCTGGCCGCCGCCTGCCCCGCCGCCGTCGCCCGGTCCGGCCAGGACGCACCGCTCCGGTTTCCATCCCACAGTGCACCGGAGCCCGCCACGGCGCCTGCGTGGTAGCCGCAAGGCGTTCGGTCGCTAGGGCCGCGCGGCCTTAGCAACGGACGCGCCGCGGCGCCCAGCCCCGTCTACCGCCCTGCGCCGGTGCAAACAAGACCCGGGTTCCGCCAGAGGGGTGTAGGTGAGGGCGGCCGCGCCCGCGCAGGCGGGGCGAGGCGAGGCGAGGCGAGGCGGGGCGGGGCGGGGCGGGGCGGGGCGGGGCGGAGGAAGGTGGTCCAGGGTCCCGCGCCTCGCCACTCCTCTGCAGAAAGACAGCCTCGCGAAGTGGGCGTTCTCTCGCGTTAGAGGCCATCGCCTAAGGACTGACGAACAGCAAGGTCAACTCCAAGATCTGTGCCGCCTGTTTCCCAAATCTCAAGGGCTTTCGCACGCACTGGTTCAACGGAGGGGACGGGGCTAAGTTATCCCAAAACACACGGAATAGAAAATACACTGTCCTGGCCGGGCGCGGTCGCCCAGGCCTGTAATCCCAGCACTTTGGGAGGCCGAGGCGGGCGGATCACGAGGTCAGGAGATTGAGACCATCCTGGCCAACATGGTGAAACCCTGTCTCTACTGAAAATACAAAAATTAGCCGGCCGTGGTGGTGTGTGCCTGTAACCCCAACTACTTGGAAGGCTGAGAAATCGCTTGAACCCGGGGGACAGAGATTGCAATGAGCCGAAATCGCGCCACTGCACTCCAACCTGGGCAACAGAGCAAGACTCTATCTTTAAAAACAAACAAACAAAACGTATAGAATTCTAACTTGACTTTTTTTTTTTTTCAGTACTTTAAGGATGTTACCCCATTGGCTTATGGCTTGCATAGGTTCTGAATAAAAGTCTTCTGTACACCCAGGCGTGGTGGCTCACGCCTGTAATCCCAGCACTTTGGGAGGCCGAGGTGGGCACCTGAGGTCACGAGTTCAAGACCAGCCTGACCAACGTGGAGAAACCCCGTCTATACTAAAAATACAAAATTAACTGGGCATGGTGGCGCATGCCTGCAGTTCCAGCTACTCGGGAGGCTGAGGCAGGAGAATCGCTTGAACCTGGGAGACAGAGGTTGCAGTGAGCCGAGATCACTATTACACTCTAGCCTAGGCAACAAGAGTGAAACTCCGTCTCAAAGAAAAAAAGTGTTCTGTCTATTGTGTTTCTGGCTGCCTTCAAGTTTTTATTTGTATTATTGGTTTGCCAGAAGTTTGCACATGGTATATCTAGATGTGGAGGTCTCTTTTGCCTAAAATTTGTATTTTATTATTTACATACAATAAAATTCACACATTTTAAGTGTGCAGGTTGATACAGCTTGTTAACTATTTATAATTACGTTACCACCACCACAGTCAAAATACAGAACTGTCCCTGCACCCTAAAACATTTCTGGCTGCTTTGCAGCCCATCTCCTTCCCCACCCGAGCTCCAGGCCACTGCTAATGTGGTTTCTGTCATTGTAATTTTGCTTCTTCTAGAGTTTCATATAAATGCAATCACATAGTACATAGTCTTTTGTATTTTATTATTTCTCTTGTAATATTTTTGCCATTCCTTTTTGTGGCTGAATGGTATTCCATACTATAATTTGTTTATTCATCAGTTGATGGACATTTGGGTTGCTTTCAGCTTTTTATTTTTTATGAACAATACTGCTGGCCAGGCACAGTGGCTCACATCTATAATCCCAGCACTTTGGGAGGCCGAGGTGGGCGAATCACTTGAGGTCAGGGGTTCAAGGTCAGCCTGGCCAATGTGGTGAAACCCGGTCTCTACTAAGAATTCAAATATTAGCCAGTCATCGTGATGTGCGCCTGTAATTTCAGCTACTCAGGAGGCTGAGGCAGAAGAAATTGTTGAATCTGGGAGGCCGAGGTTGCAGTGGGCTGAGATCACACCACTGCACTCCAACCTGGG
>CAUYQU010083762.1:0-29803 GCA_963574635.1 Cheracebus regulus
AAAAAAAAAAAAAAAAAAAAAAACAGAACCCAAGAGGACTGGGTTTGGAGAGCTTCCAAGTAGCTGACCACATGGAGGTTCCTGTAGGGTGGCACCCTAGGGACAGCATGAAGCTCCCTGCCCCTTCTGTTATACCTTGCCCTACGTGTCTCTTGATCTTTGTTCTTTGCAATACTCTCTAATAAGCCAGTATATCTAAGTAAGCATTTCCTTGAGTTCTCTGAGCAGCTCCAGCAAGTTTTTTTTTTTTTTTTTTTTTGGTAAGAGGGGTCATCCAGGCTTGAATGCAGTAGTATGGTCCCAGGTCACTGCAGCCTTGGCCTCCCAGGCTCAAGTGATCCTCCCACCTCAGCCTCCCAAGTAACCGAGACTATAAACACATGCTACCACACCCAGCTAATTTTTTATATATATATATATTTTTGTAGAGACAGGGCTTGCCATGTTGCCGAGGCTGGTCTTGAACTCCTGAACTCCGGTAATCCTCCTGCCTCAGCCTCTCAAGGTGCTGGAATTACAGGCAGAAGTGACCTGGCCCAAGCTAATATTTTTATTTATTTATTTATTTTAAATGCCGGTGTGGTGGCTCATGCCTATAATCATAGCACTTTGGAAGAGCTCTGGGCAACATGGGGAAATGTTGTTTCTACCAAAATTGCAAAAATTAGCTGGGCTTGGGGACAGGTACCTGTAATCCCAGCTACTCGGGAGGTTGAGGCAGGAGGTTCACTTGAGCTCAGGAGGTGGAGGATGCAGTGAGCTGAGATCATGTTGATCACACCACTGCACTCCAGCATGGGCGACAGAATGAGACTGTCTTAAGAGAGAAAGAAAAGAAACTCATGTTGTTGTTGTTGTTGTTTGAGACAGGGCCTCACTCTGTCACCCAGGCTGGTGTGTAGCGGCACAGTCTCAGCTCACTGCAACCTCCACCGCCCCTCCACCCACCACCATGCTTACGCAGTCTTCCCACCTTAGCCTCCTGGAGTAGCTGGGACTACAGGCACGCACTACTGGGCCCAGCTATTTCTTTGTATTGTTAGTAGAGACCATATTGCCTGGGCTGGTCTCGAACTCCTGAGCTCAAGCGATACACTTGCCTCAGCCTCCTAAAATGCTAGGACTACAGGTGTGAGCTACTAGGCCCAGCTCCAGCTAATATTTTTAAACATTTTTCATAGAGACAGGGTCTCACTTTGTTGCCCAGGCTGGTCTTGAACTGGTTTCAAGCGATCCTACCTCAGGTGCTGGGATTATAGATGTGAGCCACCACATTGGGTCTGTTCCAGCAAATTTTGAACCGCGAGGGTCATGGAACTTCAACTTGAAGCCAGTTGGTTAGATGTTCTGGAGGCCTGGACTTGTGACTGGTATCTAGGGTTGAGGGGCAGTGTTGGGGACTGAGCCCCTCAATCTGTGGCATCTGACACTCCAGGATAGCGTTGGAATTGAATTGGAGGGGACACCTAGCTGGTGTCTGCTGTGTAGTGTGTGGGGAAAAAGCCTCACACATTTGGTCATAGAATTCTTCTGTGTTGATTGTCGTGGTGGTAGTATGAGAGTAGAGGAAAAACAGTTTCAGTTTTCCCAAAACACTCCCCCAAACCCCGACCTACCCATGGCCCAGCAGCTAAAGGATTAATGCCTGGCATCCGGCCCTGCTCCACTCTCAGTTTTGATTGGTGCCCACACCAGTTACCACTGTTGAATATTTGGTGTGTCACCTCTCGCTACCCCACTAAGTAAGAACCAGAAGGCAGCCTTGTTGCCCCCATGGTAAAATTAAGACCTAAAGAATGGGGCTGGGTGTGGTGGCTCACGCCGGTAATCCCAGCACTTTGGAAGGCTGAGGCTTGTGGATCACTTGAGGTGAGGAGTTCAAGACCAGCCTGGCCAACATGGTGAAACCCCATCTCTACTAAAAGTACAAAATTAGCCAGGCGCGGGGGCAGGAGCCTGTAGTTCCAGCTACTCAGGAAGCTGAGGTAGGAGAATTGCTTGAGCCCGGGAGGTAGAGGTTGCAGTGAGCTGAGATCGCGCCACTGTACTCCAGCCTGGGTGACAGAGCAGGACTCCATATCAAAAAAAAAAAAAAAAAAAAAAAGAGTGGGGCAGGGCTTGCAGTCAAGGCCCTGTAGACAGTCAGGGACAGAGCTGGGGTCTTCTGTGCCCCACCCCAGCAATGAGCACACAGTTGGGCTTGGGGTGGGGATAGGTGCTATGTAAAAGTTTATTGAATCATCACCGGTCTTTCCTTTCCCCTATCCAGCATCCCTGTCTACCTGTCAGCATCCTGTGTTAGAGAACTTGTGGCCGGAGGTGTGGTGTGGAGAGCTGGCCGGGGAGGGACGCTGCTCAGCTGCTGTTCTGCTCCTGTCTTCTGTCCCCTCCCCCGGCCATGACAGAGACCCGTGAGCCAGCTGAGACCGGGGGCTATGCCAGCTTGGAAGAAGATGATGAAGACCTTTCCCCAGGTAAGGTGACCTTAGAGGTAGTGGCGTTGGCCTGACTGTCATCCCGGCTTAGGATATGGCCTCCACTGGGAAGTGTTGATGGGGAGTGGCAGCTTGTCTTGCTAGGGGTTCTATTCTGGTTGGGACTCCTTGTCCTGCTAGGGGATCTCTTCCAGTTTGGACCTCCGGGGACTGTAGATTGACTGGGATCTCTCTCCTTGCTGGAGGTTCTAGATTGGCTATGATTTTCTCCTTTGCTAGGGGTTCTAGATTGGCCGTGAGCTTTCTCCTTGCTGTAGGCTCGTCTGTAGCTACTCTTATTGGGGCTTCTAGATCGGCTGCGCTCTCTCTCCTTGTTGGGGCTTCCAGATTGGCTGTGATCTTTCTCCTTGCTGGGGCTTCTAGAATGTCTGTGCTCTCTCTCCTTGCTGGGGCTTCCAGAACTGCTGTCATCTTTCTCCTTGCTGGGACTTCTAGATTGGCTGTGGTCTCTCTCCTTGTTGGGGTTTCCAGATTGACTGTGATCCTTCTTCTCGCTGGGACTTCTAGATCGGCTGCAATCTCTCTGCTTGTTGGGACTTCCAGATTGACTGCGACCTCTGTCCTTACCGGGGTTGCTAGATCCTCTGGGGTCTCTCTCTTTGCTGGAGCTTCTAAATGGGCTATGACTTCTTTCCTTACTGGGGGCTTCTAGGCCAGTTGTGACTTCTTCCTCTTCTGGGGGTTCTAGACTGGTTTTGACTTTTCCCCTTGCTGTGGGTTCTAGACTGGCTATGTCTTCCCTTCTGGCTCAGAATTCCCTTCCGGGTGCGACTTCTTGCCCGACTATGATTTCTCTTCCAACTGTGACTTCTCACCCTGCTGTAGGTCCTCTTCTGACGCGACTTCTTGACCTTCTGGGGATTCTAGATTGGCTGTGACTTTGGGGCCTGTGGGGGGTGCTGGCCTCGTTATCATTCTTGACCCTGCTGAACACTTGAGTCGGGCTGTAACTGTTTTCCCTGCTGCGGGTGATCATCTGACTGTAGCTCTTCACCTTCCTTGATGACGACGGACATGGGCTCTCACTCTTCTTCTTGGAGGGAGTTCCAGTTGGGCTGTGACTCTTGGCTCTACTGGAAGTTACAGCCAGCTTGGAACTCCTCCCCTACCTCAGCTTTCTGGTGGGCTGTAACTCTTCTTGCTCATATTTCTAGGCTGGCTGTCACTCCTTTCCCTGTTGCTGGTTCTAGGCCGGCTGTAACTCTTCCCCCGCCTCTGTTTTTGCTGGGAAGTGGGGGTTCTCACCCTGCTGGCCAGGCCTGGTCTGGCACCATGAGTTCTTCTGGCAGGACTGCTGGCCCTGCTGGGTGACCTCTTGGAGCTGTGGCTGCCCCTTCCGCCAGGTGTCCTACCCCGGCTATGCGTGCCTCTCTGCTGATGGCGTCTCATGCCACTGGCCTTGCTGGCTTTGCTGGTCCTGGTGTCCGTGTTCACCCTGCTGGGTGTTCTTGCCTTGCTGCGGACTCGGGACCTGCTGCTGGGCCGGTTAGAAGGGACTCTCTTTGTACTGGTTGATTTGGTGGACTTTGAACTGCTCGGGCTCATGACCGAATTGGGGGATGTCGCCGGCTTGGTGGGCACTGAGGATCTGTTGGGCGTTGCTGATTTGGTGGTCTTCAGGGAGGTAGGAGGCGTGGGATCCACAGTGGGCATGGAGGATCCAGTGGGTGCCAGGGGCATGCTGGGCTTTGAAGATCTCTTAGGCGAAGACATGGTGGGCATGAAAGGGCTTGTGGTCCTGGAAGTCACCAGACATGGTGGGCATGAAACACCTGCTAGCCATGGGCGATGACCTGATTGCCTGTCACAGGCCAACTGTGTGATGTCAGAGTGGGCATTGAAGACCCTGGAGGGTGAGTGGTATGAAGTCAGAGGTGGGAGGAGAGAGGGCAGGGGTCCCAGCCTGAGGCTAGAGATACTTCCTCTGGTTTGCAGCCATTCAGCAAATGTCTTTTGAGGCTGACTCATGCTCAGCATTGCTGGGGACACAGAGATGGGACAGACCCAGGTCCTGCCTTCAAGGAGCCCACAGTCAACGGGTGGGGACAGGGTTGCTGTCCATGGCGGTCAGGGTGTGATAGAGAGCAGTGCAGTGGCCGGGGAACCCATACGAGAGAGCTACCGACGGCCTGGGGAGTCAGCAGGGCCTTCACAGAGGAAGTGACATGAGCTGGGTTTGAAAAGGGGCAGGAGTTTTGCCAGTAGAGAAGGAAAGGGTCAGGCCAAGCATGGTGGCTCACACTTGTAATCCCAGCACTTTGGGAGGCTGATACAGGCAGCTCACCTGAGGTCAGGAGTTCAAGACCAGCCTGGCCAACATGGTAAAACCCTATCTCTACCAAAAATATAAAAATTAGCCAGATGTGGTGGCACATGCTTATAATCCCAGCTACTTGGGAGGCTGATGTGGGAGGATTGCTCGAACCCTGGAGGCGGAGGTTGCAGTGAGCCAAGATCACACCACTGCACGCCAAGCCTGGGTGAAAGAAAGACTCTGGTCTCAAGAAAAAAAAAAAAATGAAAGGGTCACCCAGGCAGGTGAGGAGCAGAGGCTAAGGCCTTGGGGAGGGAGATCAGGGTCTTAGGGCCACTGTCATCCACTGACCCACATGTCCTCTGCTGGAGACCCCAAGATCATACCTGCACTTGAGGAGTTCCCAGTCTGATAAGGAAGACACCTTGGGGCCCAGCTGACTACAGTTAGCTTCTAGGACAGTGACAGGGAAAAGTAGAGGGAGACCTGGGCTGGGGCATCAGGGTGGTGGCTTCCTAGAGGACGGAGTTTGTGCTGGGTCTTGAAGGATGAGTAGGAGGTCACCAGGTGGACAGTGAGGAACACCCCACGCCAAGGCCTCAGGAAACGATTCTTAAATGGCAGGAATAGTATGAGAGAACTGCAGGGACAGATGTCCAGAAGGAGACAGTTATAACACGTTCCGGGCTGGTGACGCTCGGGACCCAGCAGGAGCGTGGTAGAAAAAGTGACTGGCTGCCTGGAATGAGGAGGCCTGGGACGGCCTCACCAAAGAGGAAGACCTCCCACTGGGTCGTAAAGGATGGTGGGAAAAACTAGGTCAGGACATTCCCACCAGAGGGAACAGTGTGTGTGAGGCCTCCGGAAGAGGTTTGTCAATTCCACCCAGAGATACCCATGCCACAAATACGTCCTAAGTACTTTCTTTGCACAAAGCAAGTGTTCTAGATGCTGGGGCCACAGCAGTGAACCAAACCCAGCCCTTGCTCTCTGGGACAGGCAGTAAACAAACACACAGGTAAATGTTGTATGCCGTGAGCCAGAAGATGGAGAAAAATTGGCCAGATGCAGTGGCCCACACCTGTAATCCCAGCAGTTTGAAAGGCTGAGAAGGGTGGATCACATGAGGTTAGGAGTTTGAAACCAGCCTGACCAACATGGTGAAACCCCCTCTCTACTAGAAATACAAAAAATAGAGGCTGGGCATGGAGGCTTACACCTCTAATCCCAGCACTTTGGGAGGCTGAGGCGAGCGGATCACGAGGTGAAGAGATCGAGACCATCCTGGCCAACATGGTGAAACGCCTTCTTATCTAAAAATACAAAAATTGGCTGGGTGTGGTGGTGCATGCCTGTAATCCCAGCTACTCGGGAGGCTGAGGCAGGAGAATCACTTGAACCCAGGAGGTGGAGGTTGCAGTGAGCTGAGATTGCATCACTGCACTTTAGCCTGGGTGACAGAGCAAGACTCTGTCTCAAAAAATGAAAAGAAAGAAAGAAATACAAATACTGCTGGGCATGGTGGTGCACGCCTATAATCCCAGCTACTTGGGAGGCTAAGGCAAATTTGCGTGAACCCAGGAGGCAGAGTTTTCAGTGAGCTGAGATCATGCCACTGCACTCCAGCCTGGGTGACTGAGCGAGGCTCCGTCTCAAAAGAAGATGGAGAACAATCAAGCAGAGTAAGGGGCATAGGGAGTGTTGGGGAGTGGTTTCTGTAGCCAGGGTGTCACTGAGAAGGTGACACTTGAGCAGAGACATGGAGTGAAGAATGACATCAGCAGAAAGGGCAGCAAAGGCCCTGAGGCAGATACAGGTCTGGGGTGTCAGGGAAGGTGAGGAGCCTTGTGGCCACTGTGATGACAGGAGCAAGGATGGAGCACAGGCTGCAGTAGCAGGATCCTCTGGGCTCTGGGAGAAACTGAGAAATGGGGCTGGGATGGATACAAGGCGAGGCTTTTGGCAGGCTCCTGCCACCAAGGCCAAAGAATCTGGTACTTCCCACACTGGTCACAGGACCCCATCCCCAACCATTACTGTGTGTGTGCGCCCCCATAACGGCAGCTGATGTCGCCCTCTTCTGTACATAAAGTTTAAATTTTTCCCCTTTGCTTTTTTTTTGGACAGAGTCTTGCTCTGTTGCCAGGCTGGAATGCAGTGGCTCCATATTAGCTCACTGCAACCTCTGGCGCCCAGGTTCAAGCAATTCTCCTGTCTCAGCCTCCCGAGTAGCTGAGACTATAGGCACCTGCCACCATGCCTGGCTAATTTTTGTGTTTTTAGTAGAGACGGGATTTCACCATGTTGCCC
Source organism: Cheracebus regulus (assembly GCA_963574635.1). Lineage (NCBI taxonomy): Eukaryota > Metazoa > Chordata > Mammalia > Primates > Pitheciidae > Cheracebus > Cheracebus regulus. Next base: position 7,060 of record CAUYQU010083762.1, read on the forward strand.
AGGATGGTCATGACTCCTGAGCTCAGGCGATCCGCCCGCCTCAGCCTCCTAAAGTGCTGCATTACAGGCCCTTTTCTTTAAACCTAAACTTGTCCTAGGCGTGTCCTTGATAACTGTGAAACATAACAGTTACCTATAAATAAATATTTTAACTCACCTAACTCTCTATATCACCATGGCGACATATAAAAAAGTACATCTGTGTGTATGTGTATGTGTTTTAATTTGCAGAAATACCTTTTCAAATGTTTGTCTCCCTAAAATGATCCAGCAGTGTCTGCCGTGGCCCAGGTTCAGCTTTTCTTGCCAGAGCTGCGTTAACCACAGGCGAGTCAGCCAGCCTCTCTGTGCCTCAGGTTCCACATTCATCAACTGGGGATAGTAACAGTACCACCCCCAAAGGGTTGTTGAGGGTTTAGTGAGTTAATGTATAAGGATCAGGCACCTACAATGCAAGGATGCTGTTGCCGGTTATTCAGTACTCCTGCTTTGTCCTTCCTACATGCCCCCATCCCACTTCCTTATGGAGGTTTTTATTTCTTTTTCAATCAATAGATAAAAATTTTTTTTTTCCTTTTTATATCCCCTGCCCCAAGACGGAGTCTTGCTTTGTCACCCAGGCTGGAGTGTAATGGTGCGATTTCAGCTCACTGCAACCCCCACCTCCTGGGTTAAAGCAGTTCTCCTGCCTCAGCCTCCCAAGTAGCTGGGGGTTACAGACGCCCACCACCACACCCGGCTAATTTTTGTATTTTTATTTTTTATTTTTTTGAAAGAAAAAGAGAGAAAAGATAGAGCAAAAGAAAGAAAAAGAATGAAAGAGAGAAAGAAAGAGGAAGAGAAAGAGGGAGAGAGAACGGGATTCTTGTTCTATTGCCCAGGCTAGAATGCAGTCTAAAAATGGGTGTTAAAAACCTCTTTTATGCCAATAATTGTGCTTAACAATGGAGACAGGAAGGAATAAGGGATGAAAATAACAAACAAGCAGCCAACCAATATTTTATTTAAACCTGTGAAATGCTATGCAATTGCTGAGGAGTGATTTACTTTCAATTATGTGGTCACTTTAAAAATAGGTGTAATGTGATACTGACAAAAATGTATGTTTTGTGGATTTGGGGAGGAGAGTTCTGTAAATATTTGTTAAGTTTACTTGTTCCAGGTCTGTGTTCAAGTCCTGGATATCCTTGTTAATTTTCTATCTCGTTGATCTGTCTAATATTGACAGTGTAATGTTAAAGTCTCCCACTATTACTGTGTGGGAGTCTAAGTCTCTTTGTAAGTCATTAAAGACTTGCCCTATGTATCTGGGTGCTCCTGTAATGGGTGCGTATATATTTAGGATTGTTAGCTCTTCTTGTTGCATTGATTCTTTCACCACCATGTAATGTCCCTCTTTGTTTCTTATGTTCTTTTTTGTATTATTGTTATTATTATGATGATGATACGGATGAAGAAACTGAGGCTTGGAAAGGTTAGAGACTTACCCAAACTCACAAAGCTGGGAAGGAATGTGTTTATTCACAGTCTTATTTGTCACACCCTCTTAGTAGACTGTGGGTTCCATTAGGGTGAGCCCTGGATCTGTCTTGTTCATGGCTGTATCCCCAGCACCAAGAAGAATATTCAGTAACTAATTATTGAGGAAAAATTGAGCTGGGATCAGAAACCACATTTTATGACGAGTTATCTAACACAATTCTATACACCCTAACCTCCCCATTCTGATCCCTGTTTTGGTCAGAGTTGGGCCTGTGGCTGGTCTACTGGATTCCTAGGGGGTCAGAGCCAGAGCCCCATTCCCCTGTATCCTGGTGGCTGGCCTGAGAGATCCATGCCTGCCCTGTGTCTACATCTAAAACAGACTTCTCATCTGCCTGCCTTTCCTTTTTTAAATTTTATTTTAGTGGGCTGGTTGCAGTAGCTCATGCCTATAATCCCAGCACTTTGGGAGGCTGAGGTGGGCAGATTGCTCAGGCTCAGGAGTTTGAGACCACCCTGGGCAACATGGCAAAACCCCATCTCTACAAAAAGTACAAAAACTAGCTAGGTGCAGTGGCATGCTACCTGTAGTCCCAACTATTCAGGAGGCTGAGGCGGGAGACTCGCTTGAGCCGGGTAGGCAAAGGTTGCAGTGAGTCGAGATTGCGCCATTGCACTCCGTCCTGGGTGACAGGAGTGAAAATGTCTCAAACAAACTTTTTAAAAATTTCATTTCATTTTTTTTTCTTTTTGAGACAGGGTCTTGCTCTGTTGCCCAGGCTGGAGTACAGTGGCACAATAACAGCTCACTGCAGCCTCGACCTTTTAGGCTCAAGAGATTCTCCCACCTTAGCCTCCCAAGTAGCTGGAACTACAGGCATGCCACCACTCCTGGCTACTTTTTAAATTTTTGGTAGAGACAGAGTATTGCTGTGTTGCCCGGGCTGGTCTCGAACTCCTGAGCTCAAGCCAAACTCCTGCCTTGACCTCCCAAAGTGCTCAGATTACAGGTGTCAGCCACCACATCCAGCCAACCACCCACCTTCCAAGCACATCTGGAACCCTACTCCTCAAGCCACTGCCTCTTTGCCGTGAGGGGCCAGCCCTGACCCCTCCCTGAACTGCAGACCCTCAGATACTGGACTGGCTTTGCATTGGCTATTCTGTATTGTGTTTCGCGTGAGGCCTGAAGCCCGAGGTCTGACACCAACCTCCTGTGTGCTGCACCCTGCCCAGGACTCACTGTTCACTCCAACACAGATGAAACCACAATCCTGTGTCCTGGAGTTGCCTCTCAGTTGGCCTGACGTGTCATTTTGGGGAATGGGGCCTATGAGGAAATGCTTGGGGACATGTGGGTGGGTCGCTAGCGGCTGAGTGGTGTGTAGCCCCCATTCAGGGATGGCTCAAGACCCATTTCAGGTTTCTTCTGCAGGTTGTCTGTGGCCTGGGCTGTAGATCCCAGGTCTATGTGTGGGAAAGCTGGTTCCTCTCGACATATGGTGCCAGGCTGGAGCCTTTGTCCTCATTCAGCTGGGTGTGCGTGTTTACTTTGCTTTTCCTAACTAGTGGCATTCCGTCAAGGTCTTAGTTCATTCCTTTGTCCCTCCAGGGCTAGTATCCCAAGTTTGTCCCTCACAGGCCTTTCCCAGCCTCTTCCTCACAACCAGAGTGACAAGAAGAGCCCAGGCTACATACAGCAGGACAAAGGCCACAGAAGGCCAGGGCTCTGGAAGCCCAAACACTATAGTGACTCCAGCCCTGTCTGTCCTGGCTCACTGGTCTCAGGCACATCCAGTAACTCCTGGGAAGATTATTAATAATTTATTTGCATATACTGAGTAGGTACCTACTATTCACTAGGCACTCTGCAATGGGTAAATGAGACATAGTCGTGCTTCCAAGGAGCCCTCAGTCTGTGGAGAGAAAGGAAAGGACATGGGCAGGACACGGCAGCCTGACGTGCTAGGATCCCAGAGCTGGGCTGTTAAGGAGGCTTCCTAGGGGAGGTGGCCTCTAAGTGGGGTCCTGAGGGATGGGTAGGATCTAACTGGGTGCTGTGGTTTTAAGTAGCAAGACCTGGGTGGGGGTGAAGGAAGGAGAGACAGAGAGAAGAGGAAGGAGGGAGTGAGGGAGGAACACTGCTGCTGGGAGCTCAGTGGGACTGGCTGTACCACTTGAGAGGGAATGAGGCCAATTCAGACAGCAGTGGTCAGACCGCATGGCCTTCACAGGCCTCTTATGCAGAGATCCAGACTGAGCCATTGGCTTTCAGCTGAGGACAGATGTGATCAGATCCATGCTCTGAAAACCTCACTGTGCCGGGAAGAGCAGAGGTGAGTGGTGTGAGCCTGGCATCCAGGGCATCAAGGAGGAGGCTGTTGAAATCTGGGGGAGGTGGCTGTTGCCTAATTTTTCTCAAACTGGTAGGGTGATTGTGAGTACTGAATGTGGGAAAGCTTTTGTGAATTCAAAAGTGCCACCTAAAGGACAGTTACCTGTAGCCCCATCCTCAGTCTCACCTTGTGACCTCACAGACCTTGAGACTGAGGTCCAGAGATGTCACTTGTTACTTTGCCTCTTCAGAGCTGGAGGTTGGAGCTTTCTCCTCTACTGTTTCCTCCCACATAGTGTCCACTGTGGCATGTATGTTGTCAGGTTATGTCAAAGCCCTGTCCAGCTCCACAGTTGGCTGCCAGCCTCCTCTGCCTCCCAGCTTCCTGGATCCCAGGCAAGTGGGCAGAGGCTGCTGCACTTTGCCAACTGTGATGGCCACATACATTCCCCACAGTGTGGGCTGACTGTCAAATGTCAGTGTTGTCAACAGCAGCAGGAGGTCTGGGGAACCAGGACACGCCTGGGTGATATCACCTTCTTCTCTAGGAAGCTGCAGCCCTGGTGGTAGACAAGGGTGCTCTCTTGAGCCCAGCAGTTTCAAGACACACTAGATTAACAACCTCTACTGGCTTTTCCCCAAAAAGTCAATCTCTCCGCTGAGTGACAGCTGTGAACTGGGGAGAGCAGCCTCCGCAGGGTGTCAAGGTACCTGAGGTGTCAGCACAGGCCTGGCATGGAGTAGGACTCAGTTCATGTGGGTACAGACCCTGGGAGGTTGTGGAAGAACTCAGGGTTGGGCCTCTGACAGGCAGGATTGGCCCTTAGCCCTTCACTTCCTACCATGCAACGTTTTGCAGCGCCCATAACCCCTGAGCTTCCCTTCTCTAAGTGGGGGTTGTCAACCCTACCCTGGGGTGTTGGAAAGGGACAATGTTGTTTTTTTGTTAAAGGGCCTGGCCCAGGGCAGACACTCAGAAGATGTTCATTTCCCAGTCTCTGCGTCCTGCCCTGCACTGGAGCATGTTCTGAGGGTTTCATTCTACTTCTGATTCGCCCTGTCCCTGGTCACCCCTTTATCAGCTAGCTGCCCCATGAGCTCTTCATCATGGCCCCAGGGGAGGTGGCCCTGGAGCCCTCATGGCTGCCACAGAGAGGAATGTGGACTGAACCGTTCCTGGGGGCAGCGCTGAGAGGGTGAAGACCAGCAAACGACTCAGAGACAGCTGACCCTGTGCAGGGTCTGGGGCTGTAGAGCTGGAGCAAACGCAGCCCTATTTGGTTGGGAGGCCAGTGGGCAGTGGCTTCACTTCAGGGTCCATGTAACTGAGTGCAGGGGTAGAGAAGACTCCTGGCAGGAGATGAGCCTCTGAGGGATAAGTGGGAGCTGCAGCACTGCTGGACGGGGCAGGGGGAGCCAGGGAGCTTCTGAGCAGGTGAGCGTGCGTGTATATGTGTGCAACTGTGTGTGTCTGAGTGCGCATGTGTGTCCAGAGAGAATGAGGGGGGCCTCCCAGCAGGAGTTGGCTGCGGGACGAGAAGTGGGCAAGTCTGAGAGGGGGATTGGCAAGGCAGTATTTCAGCCACATTGGGTAGGACCCAGAGACCTGAGGGCACAGAGGGACAGGCATGTTCTGGGGTCCCTAACTCTGGCACAAAGACTAGAGGAGCCCAGCATTGTCTGTAACAAGCTACAGCCTATTACTGTCATTTTACAGAAGAGGAACATGCAGCCCAGGAGATGGGAAGAGACTTAACAACATCACACACCAACGGACTCACCCATGCAAATTCCACACCCCCTCGCCCCACTTGCCCGTGTCCAGACTGGGCAAAGGGGCTCTGGGTCTGCAGCTGCTGTGTTGGCTGCATCCTAGGGCCTCTGGGAAATCCCTGCTCCTCATGACCCAAATGGAAAGCCCCAAGGTCAGAAGAAGTTGTCCCGGCTATAGGCTTCCCTCTGAAAAGGCTAGGCCTCTGGGCAAGCCTGGTGTCCTCTCCCTGGGGCAAGGTGCCCACTCAGGACTGATGACACTCAGGGCTGTGTGCCCAAGCCACTCATAGGACTCTTCCCGCTACCCCCTGTATCCTGCAGATTTCCACACAGCACAGTTCACAGCCTTAGCATTGGACACCCATATACGTGCCCACCACCAGGAGTCTACCATTCATATCCTCCTGTGCTTGTTCCGTCACAGCGTCCATCCCTCAGTCCATCTTATTTTTTTAGTGTATTTCAAATTGAAATGCAGACATCAGTACATTTCCTGCTAAATATTTCAGTATGTGTATCATTAACTAGAGTTCAATATTTATTTACATTTTTCTTATGTAAAATTGCAGGGAAAACTGCCAATCTTATGTGTACATTTGCCAAAGCCCTCTTTCACTCAGCAAAATATTTTGAGTTTGTTACATATAACAATAGTTCATTGCTGTTAAATGTTTTTCCTGTTTTAAGTGATGGGGTCAGCCGGGCACAGTGGCTCACTCCTGTAATCCCAGCACTTTGGGAGGCCAAGGTGGGCAGATCACAAGGTCAAGAGATCGAGACCATCCTGGCCAACAAGGTGAAACCCCATCTCTATTAAAAATACAAAAAATATATATTAGCTGGGCATGGTGGCACATGCCTGTAGTCCCAGCTACTCGGGCGGCTGAGGCAGGAAATCGCTTGAACCCAGGAGACAGGTTGCAGTGAGCTGAGATCACCACTGCACTCCAGCCTGGTGACAGAATGAGACTCCATCTCAAAAAATAAGAGATGGGGTTTTGCCATGTTGCTTAGGTTGGTCTCGACCTTCTGGGTTTAAGCAATCCTCTTGCCTCAGCTTCCTGAGTAGCTGGGATTACAAGCACAAGCCACCATTACCATCTAGTTAATTGCTTTTTTTAAATAAACTTTTCATTTTAGAATCACTTTAGATTTACAGAAAAGTTGCAGAGATAGAACAGAGCTCCTGTAAGCCTCCTGTAAGCCCCCACCCAGTTGCCTAAGTTGTTAACATTTTATGTTACCATGATGTGTTTGTCAAAACTAAGAAACTGATATGTTACTATTAGTCTGAAACACTAGACTTGATTGGGATTTTCTGTATTTCCACTCACATTCTCTTTGTTGGCCAGGACCCCATCCAAACGTCCATGTTACATTTAAGGTCACGTCTCCTCAATGTCCTCTGCTTTGCGTCTTAGTCTTTCCTGACTTGTCATGACCTTGACGGTTGAGGAGCACTGGCCAGGCATCTTGTAGACTGTCCCCGAGTTTAGGTTTGTCTGATGCTTTTCTTAGGATTATCCTGGGGTTGTGGGTTTTTAGAAAGAATACCCCAGGCGAAATGCCCTTCTCATCACATCTCTTGGGGTATATGCTAGCCATGTGATTTCAAGCTGATGTTAACCTCCAACACGTGGTTAAGATAGTGATGGCCAGGTTTCTCCACTGTAAAGTTACTCTTTTCCCTTTCCCTGCTTCTCAGCAGGGAGTGAGTGACCAAGTCTAGACCACCCTGGGCTTAGGGGATGTGGAGTGGACAAGAATTAAGCTCCTTTTGTGGGAGGGGAACATATCTGCCTACATTGTTTGGAATTCTTCTGGAAGGAAGATTTATCTCTTCCCCCCATTGATATATTGATTCATTCCTTTATTGACTGATTTGTTTTTAATTGAAGTTTTACTGTTTTTTTGGAGACGGAGTTCCACTCTTGTTGCTCCCCGGCTTCAGTGCAGTGGTGCAATCTCGGCTCACTGCGACCTCCACCTCCTGGGTTCAAGTGATTCTCCTGCCTCAGCCTCCCGAGTAGCTGGGACTACAGGTGCATGCCACCACACTCAGCTAATTTTTGTATTTTTAGTAGAGATCGGTTTTCACCATGTTGGCCAGGATGATCTCAATCTCTTGACCTTGTGATCCGCCTGCCTTAGCCTCCCAAAGTGCTAGGATCACAGGTGAGAGCCACTGTGCCCGTCCTAATTTTGTATTTTTAGCAGAGATGGGGTTTCTCCATGTTGGTCAGGCTGGTCTTGAACTCCCGCCCGCCTCAGCCTCCCAAAGTGCTGGGATTAGAGGCATGAGCCACTGTGCCCAGCCGAAGTTTTGTTTTTTATCAACAGAATACATGTATGTAGCTTACAAAGTAAAGTCTTATAGGGGAAAAGAAGAACTACCTAAAATCTTACCATTATTTCTTCTGGTACTTCAACAACATGCTTACTATTCTATGTGTACTTTTTTCCATTTTATATTAGGTTGGATCATATCAAATTGCCAGCATTCACCCATTTTTTAAATCTGCAAACATGGCAGTTTCATATGGTCCAACCTAATAACCCAATATTTTTCTTCCTACTTCTTGTCCAGACGATTGTTGTGTGACATGGAGTTGCCTCATTTTGATTGGTTGTGGATGTGACTGCACCTGTCCCTCATCTGACCTGGTTCAGGGATCAGCCTCTGAGCTCAGCCCCTGCTTCGGGCTCCTCCTGCCCAGATGGCATCTCGGGCCTGGGTGAGAAGGGCCACAGGGTAGGAGGTCAGCCTTTGCTGTAATTGCTGCCCCCCAGTGTGCCAGCCTGGAGCTGCCAGCTGGACAGGTAGGGGCAGGGCCTCAGGGGCTGCCTGAGCTCTATGTGCTTTGCTGACACTGTGGCCAATCTCATGCCCATCAGTGAACTGGGCGCCAGTTGGACCACCTTGCTGGCTCCATGGCCATTAGTCCAGTGCTCCAGGTTGGCCTCAGGCCAACCATTGAACCCTTTGAGCCTCAATTTCCCCATCTGCTTAAGATGAGGATTGTTAAACCTTCCAGATGGGCTTCTGTGGTGATAGAATGGCAGGTACTTGTCCTGAGGCCATCAGAGCTGCCGGTGACAGGATACCTTCCTGAACTCCTCCAGGTGCCTCTGATCTCTCCTTAGCTGCTGTTGTGTTACCTTTAGGTGAGTGAGAAGCTGCCCAGGACAGGGTGCTGGAGTCTGGAGGTCTAGATCCCAGGCTTAGCTCAACCTCTGTCTTGCCCCAAGACCATAACCAAGGGTTCTCTGCCTCATTCTCCCCATCTGTGCCAAGAGGTGGTTGGTGTCAATCCTCTGAGAGGCCTCCAGGTGCCTGAAAGCTATGGTGTCTGCAGTGTGAGCCCCCGTCCCCTCATGCTTCTCTGGGGCTGGGCCCTGCCCACCCTGCTTCAGGTACCAGAGGTCTTGAGTAGCTTGGGCTGACTGGGATTATAGACTCCAGGTCTGGTATATAAGGCCCTTGGCAAATCGTCCTTGAAGAGACAGTGGAGCTGAGCTCCTAGGCCCTCTTTGATTCTGTGTATGGCCCAGAATGGGACAGACTGAGCTGGGCACAGAGATACCATAGTGACAGAACCACTAAAGGACCCTGCTCTGATGGAGGCCCTGGGCCAGGGGAGGAGGCAGTGAGGCTGTCAGCTGAATGGAAAATTGCACTTTGGATGAGTCTGTGTTACTGAGTAGAGATTAGTGGGGCTAAGACCTAATCTGGCGGGGCAAGTGATCCTTCCTGAGACCTGAAGGGTAAGCAGCTGTCGACTAGATGAACGGGGAGAGAACATTCTAGGCAGAAGAAACAGTAAAGATCCTGCAATGGGATTAGGTGGAGCCAGGAGAGGGTGGGCCGGGACTTGGGCAAGGTCTGAGCGCCAGGGAGTTTGAGCTTTGCCCTAAGGCATGGGAAGCCTTTGGAGGAGTTGAAGGCTGGAAGTAACATTGATCAGATGTGGGTTTTTGAAAAGCTCTCTGGCTGCCAGGGAGAATGGGGTGGGTGTGAGTTTGAGAGCAGGGAGCCCAAGGACCAAGCTTTGTTGTTTAGATGACAGTGGCTCTGTCTAGAGTAGTGACTGTGGGGATGGATCGAAAGGGTGGATTTGAGTTTAGGAGGTAGAATTTACAGGTCATGGTGGCTTGATGTATGAGAGAAGTGTCAGGCAATTTTGTGTCCTGGACACCTGGATGGAAGATGAGGGCATGGATGCCCAGTGGGAGAAGTGGGTTTGACAGGGGAAAGGTGAGGAGTTTGATGTGGACCTGGCTGGGGTGGAAGTGCCTATCATAGGAAGGGGCACAGACCTCTGGTTGCACAGGCACCAGGCTGGCATTCGAGGCCAGAGCTTAGGATGGAGGTGTAGACCATGGGTGGGGGCAAGGGGAGTCTGGGCAGCTTCTGAGAAGCCAGCAGACCTTGCAGTGTCAAGTATGGGCCCTGAGGTGGGGGCCCTGGGCAGGGTCTCTCCAGTGATTGATTCAGGGCCAGACAGGGGCTCTGTCTCCCATCACCTGCCAGCCACTCAGGGGTCCTGGGTTCAGGGGGTGGTACCCTGCAGCCCCTCACATCCTCTCTCTCTCTCCCCAGATCCTGCTCATCTCTGATTACTTCTATGCCTTCCTGCGGCGGGAGTACTACCTCACACACGGCCTCTACTTGACTGCCAAGGACGGCACGGAGGCCATGCTTGTGCTCAAGTAGGCCTGGCTGGCACAGGGCTGCGTGGACCCCAGGGGTGGGAAGCTGGGCCAGGCCCTCCAGCCAGAGTTGCCAGCAGGCGAGTCCTTGGGCAGAAGAGGTTCAAGTCCAGGGTCACAAGTCTCTGGTACCAAAAGGGACCCATGGCTGACTGCAAGGCCTCTGGGGAGGAACTGGGAGCTCTGGAAAAGGCAGGTGAGCAGGGCTTGTTAGGTTGTGGCTACTTAATAAATGTTTTTTCTTAAGAAGCCTACCCTGGGCCCACATCTGCATTGCACTCCTAGAGGGGGTGGCCCCTAATATTATGTTCTGGAATACTACACATAGGTGTGGGTTTCCGGTGTGCCGGAGCCCGGGGATGGTGCAGACAGCCCCACCAGCAACCTCCCCACTCCAAGCAAGCAGCTGGAGGCATAGGGCCAGGCAGGCCTGAGCAATCTTTATTCTGCAGAGGGACAATGACCACAGATCCATACACCATGTGGAGACGGAGGGGTGGGGAGCCAGGGGCCAGTCTTTCAGGGGTTGGCAGGTCCAAGTGGTGGGCAGAGGCTTGGGTGGGTGAGGGGCAGGCAGGGGCCTAAAAAAAGGATGATGAACCACACAGCAGGGGTGCTGGGGGATGCTCCCCACCCTTCCCCAACCCAACCAGCACCCCGAGGGGCAACCCTAACAAAACCACCCAGGGGCAGAGTAGGTGGGTTGGTGCCCTCTGACTAGGGGGCCACATCCCTGCCCAGCCCACCACAAGCAGAGGCAGCTCAGTTCAGGAACCAGGGGTTCTCTGGGCAGGGCCTGACTGGGCTCCCCCCCAACTCCCAGGCCGACTCCCCCTACTGCTGGCTCAGAAGCCGAAGGTTTCCTGGGAGGCGTAGACCATGTAGAGGAAGCCGTCTTCGTCTTTCTCCTGCTCGTAGATGTCCGCGATGGGCGTGGACACGCTCACCATGCTGTGCTGGTTCACCAGCAGGAAGAAGGCCTGAGTGGGGTTCAGCTGCAGGCGGCGCCTGAGGCGGGCGGGAGGGTGTGCGGCTGTGAGGGACTTGGCTGCAGGGCAGGCACAGCCCTGACCCCCAGAATGATTCCCAGCCTTTCACATCCATCCTCACCTCAGCTCTCACCTCTGACCCGACTCCAACTGCAGCCCCGACCTTGACCTTTCCAGCTGCCTCAGAACAGGGGCCCACCGCCCATCCCATTACTCCTGACCCCACTCCCACCCTCTCTCGGCGGGAACCCGGCTCCCCGCCCGACCCAAGCCGCCTCCTGGCGGCGGCTGCCCACGCACCGGATGATCTTGACCAACTCGCTCATGTTGACATGATCCGGGACCAGGAACTTGGTCTTGTCCAGGACGGGCAGCTGCTTCTCACCCTTGTAGCGCTCGATGATCACCTGGGAGCGGGGCAGATGGGCAGGGGTTCGTGTCGGGGGTGCGCGAAGTGCGGCCAGGGCGGGGCAGGGCCGGGGGGCGCGGGACTCACCGGGATCTTGCTGGGGTGCTGGTCGCGGATCTGCTGTACCTCCTTACAGCGGTCGGCTGCGGACGGCGGCCAGACCTTGAGGCCGGGCTGGGCCCGGCCCGGGTCCTCCCTGTGTCTCCGCCCCGCCTGTCCCCAAGGGGCGGCCCCCAGCCCCGCCCCAACTCCAGCCCCCGCCCCCGCCCCCGGGGCCGTCAGGCCCCACAGTCCCTAGCACCTATCGTGGTGGGGAGGCGGGTGGCCCCCGCCCAGGCTGGAGTCAGCCTCCCAGCCCGAGGGTCCGGCCGGAGCCTGACGTCACAGGGGTGACGTCACCTGCGGTAGTCGGGGTCGGCCGGGCCCCTGGGTACCCCTGCTCCGAGCTCGCAGCTTGCTCGTGGGGCCTCACCGAAGCTCCGCCGCTGCTTGAAAGGCCGATCTGAGGGCATCGCGCGGGCCCGGCTGGGCGCGCAGGCCGGGACTCTGGGACGCGGGGATGTGGCTGCGGTTTGGGGGCTCCGGGGGCTCCGCGCCTCACGCTCAAGGGCTCCGGGGCTCGAGCTGAGCGCGGCGGCGGCGGCTGCGGGAGGTAACTCGCCCGGTGACGTCAGGTCACAACATTCCTTAAAGGGGAGGCCGGCGCACTGCTCCCATTGGGCCGACGCACAACCTGCCCGCCCGGGCTTGTGACGTCACGGCGCAGAGAGCCTGGGTCCCCGGCTCGGGACGCGAGGGGCGGGGTTCCTGGGCGCGTCACAGTCCTGTGACGTCATGGCCGGCCCAGGAGCCTCTCCCGGCGCCGAACTCAGGTGAGGCCTGGAGGGTGGCGGGGCCGCCGTGCGCTGAGGGAGTGGGCGGGCCAGGCTCAGCCCCGCGGCACCAATTCCTGCCCTCACCGAGTCTGTGCCAGGCCTGACGCGAGTCTGGGCACCGTGGGAAACAGCCAGAGCCAAAGGCCGGCGCCTTCAAGGGGCTTAGGGCGAGAGACGGGAGGAAGTGCAGGAGGCACAGTCAGACACAGGATCGAGCAAGACATTACAAAAGAACGCCCCGGTTTGAAAAGGAATTCTAGGATTGAAAAGTAGAGCCATGGAAATTCAGGTCTCAGAGGATGAGGTGTAGGACAGCAGAAGAGAATTCGTGGACCTGGAGGCTGATCGGAAGCAGCTCACCAGAGAGACAGGTGATGGAGAATAAAAAGGAAAAAGTCACGGATGGCAATGCCGGGAGATCTCAGGCCGGAGCAGAGCTCCAGAGGCGAGCACTGAAAGACCTGCAGAGGCAGTTCGTGAAGGAGAGCTGCCAGAAGTGATTCTTAAAAATCCAGAGTGGAATGCATACACCGGAGATCAACATCTGGACACTCTGAATTTGCAGAACTCCAAAGACTACGCGATTGTAAAAGCGACCAAGGATGATGGATTTTAAAAAATTACACCAATAACAGACTTCTCAGCAGCAAACACAGAAGCTAGAATAAAATGTAACTACACCCTGAGGGAAAAGTGCTGTCAACGAGTTGTTGATCCATGATTTAAGAGTTAAGGAGAAGTAAAGATATGTTGTGACAAAGAATTTACACAAAAGACCATTGCTGAAATTATTTTTTTGGGGGGGCGGGGGGGGGGTGTGGGACGAAGTCTTGTTCTGTCACCCAGGCTGGAGTGCAATGGAGCGATCTCAGCTCACTGCAACCTCCACTTCCTGGGTTCAAGCGATTTCTCCTGCCTCAGCCTCCTGAGTAGCTAGGACTACAGGTACGTGACACCACACCCGGCTAATTTTGTATTTTTAGTAGAGACGGGGTTTCACCATGTCGGCCAGGATAGTTTTGATCTCCTGACCTTGTGATCCATCCGCCTCGGCCTCCCAAAGTGCTGGGATTACAGGTGTGAGCCACTGCGTAGCCGCTGAAATAATTTTTAAAGAATGTACTTCAGTAACAAGGACATGGAATCCAAAAGGAAGAAATTAGATGGAAAAATGGTGAGCAAATTGGTAAACATGTGAGTAAATCTAAACAAGCATTTAATATGCAACATGAATAATAATGATTAATTTGTGGGCTACAGAAACAAGATGCATGAGACACAAGAACATGGAAGACTGAGAGGGCAATCGGAGTTAAGGTGTTCTCGGAAGTTTGATTTGAGAGGAAAGAGACTGAGCATTGTCGGGCTTTCTAAAGTTAGGTGAGTATTTCAGATATTTAAGAGGGATCTCGAAAAGAGTAGAAACGGAACTGTAACTGCCAACGCAGAGAAAAGGGTAGTGATGGGTATTAAAAACTAATAGCAAAGTAAAAGGGATGGTAAATATATAGTACAAAACTAGAGGCAGAAAATGTGGTTTACCTTCATCTCTCAAAACACAGATGACCAGATCGGCCAAGAAAAAATAAAATGCAGCTCTGCTGTTTACAAGAGGACATTTAAAACCTAAGGGCACCAAAAGTAAAAAGATGGAGGCTGGGTGCGGTGGCTTACGCTTGTAATCCCAGCACTTTGGGAGGTCGAGGCAGGCTAATCACTAGGTCAAGAGTTGGAGACCAGCCTGACCAACATAGTGAAACCTTGTCTGTACTAAAAATACAAAAATTAGATGGGCATGGTGGTGCACACCTATAATCCCAGCTACTCAGGAGGCTGAGGCAGGAGAATCGCTTGAACTCCAGAGTTGGAGGCTGCAGTGAGCCAAGATTGTGCCACTGCATTGCAGCCTGGGCAACAGAGCAAGACTTGGTCTCAAAAATTAGATTAAATTAAAAATTTTAAAAAAAATTTAAGATGGATAAAGGTATACTAGAGAAAGACTAACCAAAAGATGTACCTATAGAAAACTCAGACAAAATAGGCTTTCAGGCAGAAGACACTGGGGATAAAGAGGATCACCAGGAAATGAAAGGAGGAACTCTATGAAGAGGGAAAAGTTTTGAACTTCTATGGTCCAGGGTTTCTTTCTTTCTTTTTTTTTTTTAAGGCTGAAAATAGGCCAGGCGTGGTGACTCATGCCTGTAATCCCAGGACTTTGGGAGACTGAGGTGGGCAGATAACTTGAGGCCAGGAGTTCAAGACCAGCCTGGCCAACATGGCAAAACCCTGTCTCTACTAAAAATACAAAAATTAGCTGGATGTAGTGGTGCACGCCTGTCATCCCAGCTACTTAGGTGACTAAGGCAGGAGAATTGCTTGAACCTGCTATGTGGAGGTTGCAGTGAGTCGAGATTGCGCCACTACCCTCCAGCCTGGGTGACATACCTGTAATCCCAGCACTTTGGGAGACCCAGACTGGAGAATTGCTTGAGCCCAAGAATTCAAGGCTGCAGTGAGCTGTGAATGCACCTCTGCATTCCAACCTGGGTGACAAAATAAGACCCATTTCTTTAAAAAAAAAAAATTCAGATTTATAGCCTTATTACATAGATTTATTACTTAGATAATATAGAAAATCAATGAGCAGAGTGTCAAAGAAATTTAAAAAGGAGTAACAGCATAATCCCAGCAGTTTGGGAGGCCCAGGTTGGAGAATCACTTGAGCCCAGAAGTTTGAGATCAGCCTGGACCACATAGTGAGATCAGAAAATTAAGAAAATCAGAAAATTAGGCCAGGTGCAGTGGCTCACGCCTGTAATCCCAGCACTTTGGGAGGCCAAGATAGGTGGATCACTTGAGGTCAGGAGTTTGAGACCAGCCTGGCCAACATGGTGAAACAGCCTCTCTACTAAAAATACAAAAGTTAGCCAGGCATGGTGGCGTGTGCCTGTAATTTCAGCTACTTGGGAGGCCGAGGCACAAGAATTGCTTGAATCCTGAAGGCAGAGGTTGGAGTGAGCCAAGATCATGCCATTGCACTCCAGGCTACATGAAAAGAGTAAAACTCTGTCTCAAAAAAATAAAATTAGCTGGCTTTGGTGGCACGCACCTGTAGTCCCAACTGCTTGGGAAGCTGAAGTGGGAAGATCAATTGAGTGACAGAGTGAGGCCTTGTCTCAGAAAAGCAACAAAAAATACTGGAAAAAAAAAAAAACTGGGCCAGGTGTGGTAGCTCACATCTGTAATCACAGCACTCTGGGAGGCCAAGGCAGGCAGATCACTTGAGCCCAGGAGTTGTAGACCAGCCTGGGCAACATGGTGAAACTCTGTCTCTACAAGAAATACAAAAAAATTAGCTGGGTGTGGTGGTGCACACCTGTAATCCCAGCTACTTGGGAGACTGAGGCATGAGAATCACTTGAACCAGGGAGGTGGAGGTTGTAGTGAGCTGAGATTGTGTCACTGCACTCCAGCCTGGGCGACAGAGCAAGACCCTGTCTCAAAAACAACAACAACAAAACAAGTGGGGCCCGGTGGCTAACGCCTGTAATCCCAACACTTTGGGAGGCTAAGGCAGGCAGAACACAAGGTCAAGAGATCGAGACTATCCTGGCCAACACGGTGAAACCCTGTCTCTAGTAAAAATACAAAAATTAGCTGGGCGTGGTGGCACGCACCTGTAATCCCAAGTACTTGAATGCTGAGGCAGGAGAATCACTTGAACCAAGTACTCGAATGCTGAGGCAGGAGGCAGAGGTTGCAGTGAGTCGAGATTGTGCCACTGCATTGTAGCCTGGTGGGAGAGTGAGACTCCGTCAAAAAAAAAAAAAAGAAAACTCAACCTACAGTAAACATGTACTTAAAGGTAAAACACCATACTATGTGATGAAACATGAAATATTCTTTTTAAAGCCAGGAACAAATATCCTGTAAACACAATTCAATATTGTATGGTGTCCAGAGGAGCCATACAATATTTATTTGCTCCAAAAAAAGGAACAAATCTACCATTCCCAGCCAGGAAATTCCAGAGAATCTACACACAGCGAAAGCCTGGTAACTAATGATGTCTGAGGACACCTGCTAGGTAATAAGTTCAGAGGAACGTGGATCGATGGGCTCTTTCCACTGCTGCTGGGAGTGTAAGTGACCTCAGCAACACTGGAGAGCAATTTGGCACAACTGACCCAAATGAAGATGCCCATGTCCTTCCTACAGACCAGGAATTCTACTGTGTGCACACCCAGGAGCCCAGGGAAGCATGGGTAAGAAAGTTTATTGTAACATTTTCATAATAGCAAAAAGTTGGGAACCACCTAAATGTCTTATTCAGTAGCTTGCTGTGTGCTCCTCCTGTAACAGAACCACACGCTGTTTAATGAAAGACGGAGAGGAGTCAGTGAGCACTGCCCCTAAAGGGCCGGATGGTAAATATTTTAGGCTTTGCAGGCCATGTGGTCTTCAGCAACCACTTGGTTCTGTTATAGTGGCCTTAGCCAACCCGAATGGGTTTGGCTGCATCTGGATAAAACTTTATTTGCTAAAACAGACAGACTTTGCTGAGGGCCTTAGTTTGCTGAGTTTTGATCCAGAGCTGTGTGTCAAACTGGACAAATATCACACAGTGCCACAGAAGTTTAAATGTGACCAGGCCCATCGAGAGCAGCCAAAGAACTGAGTCAACCATGGCCCTGCGATATGACTACACCTGTCTTTTGTCAGACCCAGCCCTGAGCTGAGGCCAGGGTGGAGGAGGAGGGCCCCAAGTCCCAAGCTCTGAGCTTTGCCCTGCCTACAGTCAGCAGGGCCGACTGGACCTCCAGTCTCTCCCCTGCCCCATTACCCCTGAATCCAGTGGCCTGGCCTCTACTTCATGTGTCTGCTTGGATGAAAAACAGACATCTCAAACTTGACCTCTGTACAACAAGCCCATCGTCGTCCCCTAAAATGGGCTCCAGCTGTAATCGTTTGTCTCCCTTTTTCAGGCCAAAAACCTCAGTCATTTTTGAGACGGAGTTTTGCTCTCCCAAGCTGGAAATGCAGTGGTGCAATCACAGCTCACTGCAACCTCCACATCCCAGGTTCAAGCGATTTTCCTGCCTCAGCCTCCCGAGTAACTGGGATTGCCGGTGCGCGCCACCTCACCCGGCTAATTTTTGGATTTTTAGTAGAGATGGGGTTTCGCAATGTTGGCCGGGCTGGTCTCAAACTCCTGACCTCAGGCGATCTGCCCACCTTAGGCTCCCAAAGTGCTGGGATTACAGGTGTGAGCCACCCCGCCTGGCTTCCTCAGAGTCATTCTTTTTTTTTTTTTTTTTTGAGACGGAGTTTCACTCTTGTTACCCAGTCTGGAGTGCAGTGGCGTGATCTCGGCTCACCGCAACCTCTGCTTCCTGGGTTCAAGCAATTCTGCTGCCTCAGCCTCCCGGGTAGCTGGGACTATAGGCTGCACCACCATGCCCAGCTAATTTTTTTGTATTTTTTTGTAGAGGTGGAGTTTCACTATGTTGACCGGGATGGTCTCAATTTCTTGACCTCATGATCCACCCGCCTCGGCCTCCCAAAGTACTGGGATTATAGGTGTGAGCCACCGCACCAGGCCCAGAGTCATTCTTAACTCCTTCCTTTCCTTTACCACCCTCTTCCACCCATCCTGCTCCATTCACAATCCATCCTCAGATTCAAGATTCTCCAGAATCTGACCACAGCTCGCCGCAGCCGCCACCACATCTTGCAGAACAGCTGCTGTTGCCTCCTTGCTGGTTTTCCTGCCCTGGCTTTGCCTCCTTCAATCTGCTCTTGGGACAGTGACCACAGCTCTCTTGTCCCCACACGCCCCTCTTAGGAAAAGAGCCAGGTGGCCCAGGAGGCTGTGGGATCTGGCTCCCGGCTACTCCTCCGGCCTCCTGACTACTCCAGGAATCCCTTGCAGGCTCCTGCCCCAGGGTCTTTTCCTGGGAAATCCTTCCCTGGGATCTCTGTGTCCCTCACCCTCACCTTGAGTTTTGGTTCCAGTGTCCTCTCAGGGAGGCCTACCAATATACTATATAATTTCTCTGGGCATTTTATTACGAAAGTGTTCAAACCCTTGAAATAATGGTCCCCCTTATACCCAGTTACATTCTGCCGTTAACAGTTGGCTCGGCTGGGCCCTGTGGCTCATGCCTGTAATCTCAGCACTTTGGGAGGCCAAGGCAGGTGGCTCGCCTGAGGTCAGGAGCTTGAGGCCAGCCTGGCCAACCTGGCAAAACCTCATCTCTACTAAAAATACAAAAATTAGCTGGGTGTGGTGGCACACACTTGTAATCCCAGCCACCTGGGAGGCTGAGGCAGGAGAATCACTTGACCCTGGGAGGTGGAGAGTGCAGCTAGCTGAGATCGTACCACGGCACTCCACGCTGGGTGACAGAGCGAGATTCCATCTCAAACAAACAAAACAGTTGGGTCCATCTGCTTTATCACATCTCTGTCCACCTTCCCTTTTTGTTGAATTTCAGAGTAAGTTGCAGATGTCTGTTCACATTCTCCTCAGCCTTTCACATTCATGTCAGTATTTGGTTTCTTTTTTTCTTTTGGGGTAAAATTCACATACAGTGAAATGCGTAGGTGTCAAGTGTACTCTTTGGTGAGTCTGAGAAGTACACACACTCGTGTGACCCAAACTCCTTTCAAGAGAGAACATGGCCGGGTGAGGTGGCCCACGCCTGTAATCCCGACACTTTGGGAGGCCAAGGTTAGCAGATCACCTGAGCTCAGGAGTTCTAGACGAGCCTGGCCAACATGGTGAAACCCCGTCTCTACTAAAAATACAAAAAATTAGCTCGGTGCGGTGGCAGATTCCTGTAATCCCACGTACTCGGGAGGCTGAGGCAGGAGAATGGCTTGAACCCCGGAGGTGGAGGTTGCAGTCAGTCGAAATCTCACCATTGCACTCCAGCCTGGGTGACACAGCAAGACTCTGACTCAAAAAAAAAAAAAAAAAAGAACACGACCTTCCCCTTGGAAGGTTCCTTGGGCCTCCCTAGTCTACCTGCACTCTCCACAGAGGTAGGCACCATTTCCATGTCTCACCATATGCTGGCCTGGTCTAGAAATTCTTATAGATGAAATCACACAGCATATATTCTTACGTCCCTAGTTTAATTCAGCATAAGGTTTTTGAGGCTTACCCATGTTGTTGCAGATATCAGTAGGCCATTTCTTTTTTTCTTTTTTCTTTTGTGACGGAATCTCACTGTCACCCAGGCTGGAGTGCAGTGGCACAATCTCAGCTCACTGTAACCTCCACCTTCCAGGTTCAAGGGATTCTCCTGCCTCAGCCTCCCGAGTAGCTGGGATTGCAGGAGCATGCCACCGTGCCCAAATTTTTTTTTCTGGAATTTTTAGTAGAGACAGGGTTTCACTATTTTGGCCAGGCTGGTCTCAAACTCCTGACCTCGTGATCCACCCACCTTGGCCTCCGGAAGTGCTGGGATTACAAGTGTGCACCACTGTGCCTGAGTAGGCCATTTCTTTAAACTATCAAGTAGGTTCCCATGGAGGAATGTACAGATTGTTTTTCTATTGATGGATGCCTGGGCTGTTTCCAGTTTTTGGTGATTGTGAATAAAACTGCTTTGAACATAGCTGTAACAGTCTTTGTGTGGACATGTTCTTTTGTTTCACTTGGACAAACAGCAGTGGAATTGCTGGCTTTGGGGGCAGGTGTGTTTTTAAGGAGTTACCAGACCTTTCCCCAGTGCTGTTCCATTTTGCACCCCCATTAGTGACATACGGGAGTTCCAGGTGCCCTGACTCCTTGCCAACATTTGGTGGTGTTTGTGTTTTCACCATGTTGGTGGGTGTATCCCATTATGGTTTCACATTTAATGCTTATTATAAAATGTTATTTTCCCTTCTCACTAAAATGCAAGCCCTTTAAGGACAGAGTTTTTCATATCCTTGGTTCCTGCTATATCCCAGGACTTAGGGTGTAGCACATGGCAGGTGCTCAGTAAATACTCTTTGAATAAGTGACACCACCCCTCCCCCGCCCCGTTCCCCACAGTCATCTCTCCATGCCACTGGCCATCTAGAAGGCATATCTCCCCCTCTAGGCCATGTGCAGGAACACAGTCTGTGCCATGCACTGCTGCTGGGTGCTAAGAGGATCAGCAGAGGTTGAGGAAACTGTTTCTGCTCAGGGGATGTCTCAGCCACAATCAAGCACACCCTCTGCCGCTCTGCAACCACCCCTCATTCCTGCTGTTCTGTGGCTTCTGACTTGGACTCATGGGCCTGAGGAAAAGTGGAGAGCTGGCCTTGGCTGGCCTTGAATAGGGGCGGAACAACCCTGGCCTGGGTGGCCACTAATGACTGTGTGAGTGTGGGGAGATCATATGCCCTCAACTCCTTTACATGAAGGTAGGTGGGCCAGACAGACCTGGGACAGCTGCTTTCCCATATGAAGAACTGAAGAATTTCATCTTCATCTGCAAAACTGAGACAATATCACCTCCAAGGTGGAGGATCAGTGAGCGACTCTGGAAGCCATGGGAGTCCTGGGGGAATCAGGGCCTGCAATCAGCAGGACCAGCCTTAGCACGGAGGTGGAGGAGGGAGGTGGCATGGGGGGGAACTGACTCTGGACCAGACTGAAGACTGACTGGACCAGAAGTGCCAAAATCACCTCTCCATAAGACACGCCCACCAGTGCCATGACAACACCTGGAAGTTACTACCTGTCCATGACAATGCTCAGAACTTACGGCCCATTTTCTAGCTGTTTCTGAATAACCTACCCCCTGAATTAGCATGTTATTAAAAGTGGGTTATAGGCTGGCTGCAGTGGATCACAAGGTCAGAAGTTTGAGACCAGCCTGGCCAAGATGGTAAAACCCTGTCTCTACTAAAAATATAAAAATTAGCTGGGCACGGTGGCAGACGCTTGTAATCCCAGCTACTCTGGAGGCTGAGGCAGGAGAATTGCTTGAACCTGGGTGGCAGAGGTTGCAGCGAGTGGAGATTACGCCACTGCACTCCAGCCTGGGTGATAGAGTGAGACTCTATTTCAAAAAAAAAAAAAAGTGGGTTATAAATACAGCTACAAAACTGCCCCTGGGCTGCTATTGTCAGCACACTGCCCATGGTTCGGGTGGGGGGTAGCGCAGTCACAAAGCTGTAACCCTTCCACTCCCTCAGTAAAGCTGTTTTCTTCTACCACCAGCTGGCTCTTGAATTCCTTCCTGAGCGAAGCTGAGACCCTGCCCTGCATCAGCACTGCCTGTACCTCGTTTAAAGCAATGAACTCGCTTATAAAATGGGCCTCACATTGGGAGGCCCTAGGTGGGCTGAAGTCCGAGTTAGGGTCATTATCTCTGAGGAAGGACTGGCTGTTTCCATTTACAGACTCAAAAGTGGAGGCCGAGTATTGTGGCTCACACCCGTAATCCCAGCACTTTGGAAGGCCAACACGGTTGGATCACCTGAGGTCGAGCGTTCAAGACCAGCCTGGCCAAGATGGCAAAACCCCATCTCTACTAAAAATACAAAAACTAGCCGGTGTGGTGGTGCGTGCCTGTAGTCCCAGCTACTTGGGAGGCTGAAGTGAGAGAATCGCTTGAACCCGGGAGGCGGAGGCTGCAGTGAGCCGAGACGTACCACTGCACGGCAGCCGGGGTTATAGAGTGAGACTCCCTATCAAACAACAACAAAACTGCAACCAAAAAAGCAAAGTGGGGCTGGGCATGGTGGCTCACGCCTATAATCCCAGCACTTTGGGAGACCAAGGTGGGTGGATTAGTTGAGGTCAGGAGTTCGAGACCAGCCTGGCCAACATGGTGAAACCCTGTCTCTATTAAAAATACAAAAACTAGCTGGGCGTAATGGTGGGCGCCTGTAATCCCAGCTACTTGGGAGGCTGAGGCAGGAGAATCACTTGAACCCGGATGGCGGAGGTTGCAGTGAGCCGAGATTGTGCCATTAAAAATACAAAAACTAGCTGGGCGTAATGGTGGGCGCCTGTAATCCCAGCTACTCGGGAGGCTGAGGCAGGAGAATCACTTGAACCTGGATGGCGGAGGTTGCAGTGAGCTGAGATTGTGCCACTATACTCCAGCCTGGGCAACAGAGTGAGAGACTCCATCTCAAAAAAAAAAAAAGAAGAATTGATGGCTGGACGCAGTGGCTCACA